>JAQIUQ010006588.1:0-16080 GCA_030378365.1 Hybognathus amarus
CTTTCTATACATATTCATTGGGCCCTATTTTAACGATCTGAAACGCAAGTGTCAAAAGCGCAAAGCGCAATTAACTTTGTGGGCGGATCCTGGCGCTGTTGCTATTTTTCCGGCAGGATAAATGCCTCTTGCGCCTGGCGCAAATCTAAAAGGGGTTGGTCTGGAGTAGCTTCATTATTCATAGGTGTGGTTTGGGCATAACGGAAATAAACCAATAAGAGCGTCATATCACATTCCCTTTAAGAGCTGATGAATGTGCTTGTTCCGTGGCTCAATTCTATTTTAACGGCGCATTTACCAGGTATTTACGACGCATTTCAGCATCGGTTCACAGCCGAGTAGAACGATGTTCTCGTCAGAACGATGTTCTCAAAGAAAGAGAAGGGACACTGGGGATGGGACAAACCCACCCAAATTAGCTTCGGGTTAAACATGCATAAATTAATTTGGGTAAATGTGTAAGCTTTATGCCTGTTTTTCCCATCATCATGGACACAACAATGATTTCCCTCATGTTTATATATTTTTCCGTATAATAATGTATCATTTGCAAAAAGTAAAATGCATCTGTGTTGATGAGAGAATCATCTACAGTGTATCCGCGTTGTTCACATTCTGTATTATGGCCAAGCATGCACGCTTAAAATAGCATCTGAATATACGCGCAACGCGCCACTGACTTTAGACCAGGTTTTTTCTGGTCATTGGCGCAATTGTTTTCTGGAACTGCAAAATAGCACCAGGGATTGTTTGCGCCGACACACGCCTCCTTTTTGCGCTAACCCACCCAGGAAGCGCAAGTTCATTTGTTAGTCTACCAACGTGCGTCTGTGGAGGAAAAAAGCCCGCTTTGCGCGAGTGCAAAATAGGAATGATAAATGCGTCAGTGTATAAAGTCATTTGCGCCGGGTGCAAGATAGAGCCCATTGACTCCTCATGATGTTTCGTCAGCCAGAGAGTAGGTCAAACCTACTTTGACCTACATAACATATTTCTGCCCAAAGAGACTTTGAACTTGAACTTTCCAAAAATACTCATTGACTCCTTTGATGTTTTATTCAGCCAGAGAGTGGTCCACATTTGACCTACTTAACAAATCTCATTCTGGCCAAAGTATTTTAAAGGGCTAACTTTCATAAGCCTTCGGTATTAAAGAGTCTTTGAACCTAAACTTTCCATTCATCCTCATTGAGTCCTTTGATGTTTTTTTCAGCCACAGAGTGGTCAAAATTTGACCTACTTAACATTTTTATGGCCAAAGAGTCTTTGAACTTGAACTTTCCAAAAAAACTCTTTGACTCCTTCTGTTGTATCTTAAGAAGGAGAGTCCATATTTGACCTACTTAACATATGCCATTCTAGCCAAAAGTCTTTTAAAGGGCTAACTTTCACAAGCCTTCGGCCCAAAGAGTCTTTGAACCTGAACTTTCCATAAATACTCATTGACTCCTTTGATGTTTTATTCAGCCAGAGAGTTGTCAAAATTTGACCTGCTTGACATATTTTTGGCAAACCTGTCATTGAACTTTCTATACATATTCATTGACTCCTTATGATGTTTCGTCAGCTAGAGAGTAGGTCAAACCTACTTTGACCTACTTAACATATTTCTGGCCAAAGAGTCTTTGAACTTGAACTTTCCATAAATACTCTTTGATTCCTGTTGTATATTAAGAAGGAGAGTCCATATTTGACCTACTTAACATATCTCATTCTGGCCAAAGTATTTTAAAGGGCTAACTTTCATAAGCCTTCGGTCCAAAGAGTCTTTGAACCTGAACTTTCCATAAATCCTAATTTACTTATTTTATGTTTTTTTTTCAGCCAGAGAGTGGTCAAAATTTGACCTGCTTGACACATTTTTGGAAAAAGTGTCATTGAACTTTCTATACATATTCATTGACTCCTTCTGATGTTTCATCAGCCAGAAAGTAGGTCAAACCTATTTTGACCTACTTAACATATTTCTGTCCAAAGAGTCTTTGAACTTGAACTTTCCAAAAATACTCATTGACTCATTCTGATGTTTCCTCAGCCAGACAGTGGTCCATATTTGACCTACTTAACATATTTCTCTCCAAAGAGTCTTTGAACCTAAACTTTCCATAAATACTCATTGATTCCTTTAATGGTTATTCAGCCAGAGAGTGGCCAAAATTTGACTTACTTAACATATTTCTGGCCAATAGTCTTTGAACTTGAACTTTCCAAAAATACTCTTTGACTCATTCTGTTGTTTCATCAGCCAGACAGTGGTCCATATTTGACATACTTAACATATTTCTCTCCAAACAGTCTTTGAACTTGAACTTTCCATAATTATTCATTGTGTCCCTCTGATGTTTCTTGAGCCTGACAGTGGTCATTATTTGACCTACTTAACATATTTCTGGCCAAAGAGTCTTTGAACTTGAACTTTCCATAAATAACTCATTAACCCTTTTGATGTTTTATTCACCTAGACTCTGGCCCATTTTTGACCTACTTAACAAGTTTCTGTCCAAAGAGTCTTTGAACTTGAACTTCCCATAAATACTCATAAACTCCTTAGAAGTTTTTTTTTCTCAGCCAGACAGTGGTCCATGTTTGACCAACTTAAAATATTTCTGTCCAAAGAATCTTTGAACTTGAACTTTCCATAACTACTTATTGAGTCCTTCTGCTGTTTCATCAGACAGACAGTAGTCCATATTTGCCTACTTAACATGTTTCTGGCCAAAGAGTCTTTGAACTTGAACTTTCCATAAATACCCATTAACTCCTTTGATGTTTTTTTCAGCCAGACAGTGGTCCATATTTGACCTACTTAAGATTTATCTGGCCAAAGATTATTTGAACTTGATCTTTCCATAAATCCTCTTTGACTCCTTCCGATGTTTTTAAGCAGAAGCGTCCATATTTTACCTACTTAGCATATTTCTTGCCAAATTCTTTTAAAAGGCTAACTTACTATGCAAACTCATAGACATCTTTTGATGTTACTTCAACCATAGAGTCTAATCAATGGTTGAAGTAACATCAAAAGATGTCTATTTGACCTTGTGAACACATGTCTAGATTTTTTCTGAACTCCTTCTGATGTTTCATCAGCCAGAGAGTAGTCCATGATTGACCTACTTTACATATTTCTGGCAAAAGTCTTTAAATTTGAACTTTTTCATAAATAACTCATTAACTCCTTTGATGTTATTTACAGCCAGACTTTGGCCCATATTTGACCTATTTAACAAATTTCTGTCAAAAGAGAATTTGACCTTGAACTTTCCATAAATACTCATTAACTCCTTTGATGTTTTTTTTCAGCCAGACAGTGGTCAATGTTTGACCTACTTAAAATATTTCTGTCCAAAGAGTCTTTGAACTTGATCTTTCCATAAATCCTCTTTGACTCCTTCTGATGTTTCTTAAGCAGGAGCGTCCATATTTTACCTGCCTAACATATTTCTTGCCAAATTCTTTCAAATGGCTAACTTACTATGCAAACTCATAGACATCTTTTGATGTTACTTCAACCATATATTACACCATATTTGACCTTATGAACACATGTCTAGATTTTTTCTGAACTCCTGATGATGTTTTATCAGCCAGAGAGTAGTCCATGATTGACCTACTTTTACATATTTCTGGCAAAAGTCTTTAAATTTGAACTTTTCATTAATAACTCATTAACTCCTCTGATGTTTTTTACAGCCAGACTTTTGCCCATATTTGACCTACTTTACAAATTTCTGTCCAAAAGGGTCTTTGAACTTGAACCCTCAAAAATACTCATTAACTCCTTTGTTGTTTTATTCACCTACACACTAGCCCATTTTTGTCCTACTAACAAATTTCTGTCCAAAGAGTCTTTGAACTTGAACTTTCCATAAATACTCATTAACTCCTTTGATGTTTTTTTTTTCAGCCAGACAGTGGTCCATATTTGACCTACTTAACATATTTCTGGCCAAAGAGTCTTTGAACTTGATCTTTCCATGAATACACATTAACTCCTTTGATGTTTTTTTCAGCCAGACAGTGGTCCATATTTGACCTACTTAACATATTTCTGGCCAAAGAGTCTTTGAACTTGATCTTTCTATAAATCCTCATTAACTCATTTGATTTTTTTTTCAGCCAGACAGTGGTCCATATTTTACCTACTTAACATATACAGTATCTGGTCAAAGAGTCTTTGAACTTGATCTTTCCATAAATCCTCTTTGACTCCTTCCGATGTGTCTTAAGCAGGAGCGTCCATATTTTTACTTAGCATATTTCTTGCCAAATTCTTTCAAAAGGCTAACTTACTATGCAAACTCATAGACATCTTTTGATGTTACTTCAACCATAGATTAGACCATATTTGACCTTATGAACACATGTCTAGATTTTTTCTGAACTCCTTCTGATGTTTCATCAGCCAGAGAGTAGTCCATGATTGACCTACTTTTACATATTTCTTTACATTATTTCTTGCCAAATTCTTTTAAAAAGCTAACTTACTATGCAAACTCATAGACATCTTTTGATGTTACTTCAACCATAGAGTCTAATCTATGGTTGAAGTAACATCAAAAGATGTCTATTTGACCTTGTGAACACATGTCTAGATTTTTTCTGAACTCCTTCTGATGTTTCATCAGCCAGAGAGTAGTCCATGATTGACCTACTTTACATATTTCTGGCAAAAGTCTTTAAATTTGAACTTTTTCATAAATAACTCATTAACTCCTTTGATGTTTTTTACAGCCAGACTTTGGCCCATATTTGACCTATTTAACAAATTTCTGCCAAAAGAGAATTTGACCTTGAACTTTCCATAAATACTCATTAACTCCTTTGATGTTTTTTTCAGCCAGACAGTGGTCAATGTTTGACCTACTTAAAATATTTCTGTCCAAAGAGTCTTTGAACTTGATCTTTCCATAAATCCTCTTTGACTCCTTCTGATGTTTCTTAAGCAGGAGCATCCATATTTTAACTACCTAACATATTTCTTGCCAAATTCTTTTAAAAGGCTAACTTACTATGCAAACTCATAGACATCTTTTGATGTTACTTCAACCATATATTAGACCATATTTGACCTTATGAACACATGTCTAGATTTTTTCTGAACTCCTTCTGATGTTTCAGCAGCCAGAGAGTAGTCCATGATTGACCTACTTTTACATATTTCTGGCAAAAGTCTTTAAATTTGAACTTTCCATAAATAACTCATTAACTACTTTGATGTTTTTTACAGCCAGACTTTTGCCCATATTTGACCTACTTTACAAATTTCTGTCCAAAAGAGTCTTTGAACTTGAACTTTCCATAAATACTCATTAACTCCTTTGATGTTTTTTTTTCAGCCAGACAGTGATCCATGTTTGACCAACTTAAAATATTTCTGTCCAAAGAGTCTTTGAACTTGATCTTTCCATTAATACACATTAACTCCTTTGATGTTTTTTTTCAGCCAGACAGTGTTACTTAACATATTTCTGGCCAAAGAGTCTTTGAACTTGATCTTTCTATAAATCCTCATTAACTCCTTTGATGTTTTTTTTTCAGCCAGACAGTAGTCCATATTTTACCTACTTAACATATACAGTATCTGGTCAAAGAGTCTTTGAACTTGATCTTTCCATAAATCCTCTTTCACTCCTTCCGATGTTTCTTAAGCAGGAACGTCCATATTTTTACTTAGCATATTTCTTGCCAAATTCTTTTAAAAGGCTAACTTACTATGCAAACTCATAGACATCTTTTGATGTTACTTTAACCATAGATTAGACCATATTTGACCTTGTGAACACATGTCTAGATTTTTTCTGAATTTCTGATGTTTCATCAGCCAGACAGTAGTCCATGATTGACCTACTTTACATATTTCTGGTAAAAGTCTTTAAATATGAACTTTTTCATAAATAACTCATTAACTCCTTTGGTGTTTTTTTACAGCCAGACTTTGGCCCCTATTTGACCTACTTAACAAATTTCTGTCAAAAGAGAATTTGAACTTGAACTTTCCATAAATACTCATCATTAACTCATTTAATGTTTTTTTCCCTCAGCCAGACAGTGGTCCATGTTTGCACAACTTCAAATATTTCTGTCCAAAGAATCTTTGAACTTGAACTTTCCAGAACTACTTATTGAGTCCTTCTGCTGTTTCATCAGACAGACAGTGGTCCATATTTAACCTACTTAACATGTTTCTGGCCAAAGAGTCTTTGAACTTGAACTTTCCATAAATACCCATTAACTCCTTTGATGTTTTTTTCAGCCAGACAGTGGTCCATATTTGACCTACTTAACATATTTCTGGCCAAAGAGTCTTTGAACTTGATCTTTCTATAAATCCTTATTAACTCCTTTGATGTTTTTTTCAGCCAGACAGTGGTCAATGTTTGACCTACTTAAAATATTTCTGTCCAAAGAGTCTTTGAACTTGATCTTTCCATAAATCCTCTTTGACTCCTTCTGATGTTTCTTAAGCAGGAGCGTCCATATTTTAACTACCTAACATATTTCTTGCCAAATTCTTTTAAAAGGCTAACTTACTATGCAAACTCATAGACATCTTTTGATGTTACTTCAACCATATATTAGACCATATTTGACCTTATGAACACATGTCTAGATTTTTTCTGAACTCCTTCTGATGTTTCAGCAGCCAGAGAGTAGTCCATGATTGACCTACTTTTACATATTTCTGGCAAAAGTCTTTAAATTTGAACTTTCCATAAATAACTCATTAACTCCTTTGATGTTTTTTACAGCCAGACTTTTGCCCATATTTGACCTACTTTACAAATTTCTGTCCAAAAGAGTCTTTGAACTTGAACTTTCCATAAATACTCATTAACTCCTTTGATGTTTTTTTTTCAGCCAGACAGTGATCCATGTTTGACCAACTTAAAATATTTCTGTCCAAAGAGTCTTTGAACTTGATCTTTCCATTAATACACATTAACTCCTTTGATGTTTTTTTCAGCCAGACAGTGCATATTTGACCTACTTAACATATTTCTGGCCAAAGAGTCTTTGAACTTGATCTTTCTATAAATCCTCATTAACTCCTTTGATGTTTTTTTTTTCAGCCAGACAGTGGTCCATATTTTACCTACTTAACATATACAGTATCTGGTCAAAGAGTCTTTGAACTTGATCTTTCCATAAATCCTCTTTGACTCCTTCCGATGTTTCTTAAGCAGGAGCGTCCATATTTTCTACTTAGCATATTTCTTGCCAAATTCTTTCAAAAGGCTAACTTACTATGCAAACTCATAGACATCTTTTGATGTTACTTTAACCATAGATTAGACCATATTTGACCTTGTGAACACATGTCTAGATTTTTTCTGAACTCCTTCTGATGTTTCATCAGCCAGACAGTGGTCCATATTTGACCTACTTAACATATTTCTCTCCAAATAGTCTTTGAATTTGAACTTTCCAAAAATACCCATAGACTCCTTCTGATGTTTCATGAGCCTTAGAGTGGTCAATATTTGACCTAATTGACATATTGCTTGCCAAATTCTTTTAAAAGGCTAACTTACTATGCCAACTCAGACATCTTTTGATGTTACTTCAACCATAGATTAGACCATATTTGACCTTATGGACACATCTCTAGAGATGTTTTCTGAACTCCTTCTGATGTTTCATCAGCCAGAAAGTGGTCCATGATTGACCTACTTTTACATGTTTCTGGCAAAAGAGTTTTTGAATTTGAACTTTCCATAAATAACTCATTAACCCTTTTGATGTTTTATTCACCTAGACTCTGGCCCATTTTTGACCTACTTAACAAATTTCTGTCCAAAGAGTCTTTGAACTTGAACTTTCCATAAATACTCATTAACTCCTTTGATGTTTTTTTTTCTCAGCCAGTCAGTGGTCCATGTTTGACCAACTTAAAATATTTCTGTCCAAAGAATCTTTGAACTTGAAATTTCCAGAACTACTTATTGAGTCCTTCTGCTGTTTCATCAGACAGACAGTGGTCCATATTTGACCTACTTAACATGTTTCTGGCCAAAGAGTCTTTGAACTTGAACTTTCCATAAATACCCATTAACTCCTTTGATGTTTTTTTCAGCCAGACAGTGGTCCATATTTGACCTACTTAAGATATATCTGGCCAAAGAGTCTTTGAACTTGATCTTTCCATAAATCCTCTTTGACTCCTTCCGATGTTTCTTTAAGCAGGAGCGTCCATATTTGACCTACCTAACATATTTCTTGCCAAATTCTTTCAAAAGGCTAACTTACTATGCAAACTCATAGACATCTTTTGATGTTACTTCAACCATAGATTAGACCATATCTGACCTTATGAACACATGTCTAGATTTTTTCTGAACTCCTTCTGATGTTTCATCAGCCAGAGAGTAGTCCATGATTGACCTACTTTTACATATTTCTGGCAAAAGTCTTTAAATTTGAACTTTCCATAAATACTCATTAACTCCTTCGATGTTTTTTTTCAGCCAGACAGTGGTCAATGTTTGACCTACTTAAAATATTTCTGTCCAAAGAGTCCTTGAACTTGAACTTTCCATAAACACTTATTAAGTCCTTGTAATGTTTCATCAGCCAGACTGTGGTCCATATTAGACCTACTTAACATGTTTCTGGCCAAAGAGTCTTTGAACTTGAACTTTCCATAAATACTCATTGAGTCCTTCTGCTGTTTTCATTCCTCTGTGAACTACTTAATGAGTTCTTCTGCTGCTGTTCACTGAGCCTTAGTCCTTAATCTTTATTCATACTCATTTACTCCTGTCCATATTTGACCTACTTAATATGTTTCTGGCCAAAAAAGTCTTTGAACTTGAACTTTCCATAATACTCATTGAGTCCTTCTGATGTTTCTTAAGCAGGAGAGTCCATATTTAACCTAAACATATTTCTGGCCATGTACCACTGTCTGTCAGATGAAACATCAGAATGAGTATTTTTGGAAAGTTCAAGTTCAAAGACTCTATGGACAGAAATATTTTAAGTAGGTCAAATATGGACCCCTATCTATAGTTTATTTAACATCAGGAGTCTATAAGTTTCTATTGTTTAATATCTTTTGACGATTCTTTGACTGGAAATGAGTTCAGTCTGTCATTATGGAAATTATATATGGCTTAAGAAGCATCATGAGTCTATATGTATAGAAAGTTCAAGATCAAGTACTCTTGGTCCAGGAACATATTCAGTAGGTCAAATATCTCTTGGCTAAAATAACTTCAGAAGAGTTAATTCTGTATAGTAACTTAATATTTAACGTAATATTTAAGAACTCTTTGGCCAGAAATATTTTCAGAAGGCAAAATAAGAACTCTTGTATGCTTGAAGTAAACTCAAAATAAGTTAATTAGTATGTTTAGAATGTTCAAGATCTAGTTCTTGTGTGCCAGAACTATATTCAGTAGGTAAAAGGAACCTATCTATAGTATATATATAAAATCAGAAGGAGTCTATAAGTTTCTGTTTAAAACCTTTTGAACATCCTTTGCAGAGAAATGAGTTCAATAGGTCAGATATGGACATTCTATATGGCTTAGGAAGCATCAGAAGTAGTCTGTGAGAATGTATAGGTAAGATCAAGAACTCTTTGTCCAGAAATATGTTCAGTAGGTCAAAATCTTTCTGACTAAACCAACATCATTAGAAGTAAATTTCTCTGTGTAGGAACCTAATGATCAAGTACAAGTGGGCTAGAAATATGTTCAGTAGGTCAAATTTTGACATTTGACCAAAGACCTTTTGACGAGTCTTTGACCAGAAATGATTTCAATAGTTCAGATATGTACTTTCGCTAAGATATGGACATTCTATATGGCTTAGGAAGCTAGTACGGAAGCTAGTTAGGAAGCTAGGAAGATCAAGTAATCTTGGGCCAGAAATGCGCTCAGTAGGTCAAATATCTGTATGGCTAAATTAACCACAACAGGTCAACATCTATAGTAATTTAATTTTCAAGAACTCTGTCCAGAATTTTTTTGGGTAAAATAAGAACTCTTGTATGGCTAAAGTAACATTAGGAGGATTCAATGAGCAAGTTTAGTAAGTTCAAGATCTGGTCCTCGTTCGGCATATGTCTGGCTAAAATAACATCATAACAAGTGGACTGTATCACATAACGTTGTGCATTAAAGAATAACAAACAAGCTATTTACAGTGCAATGCATGAAGTAACCAACTCATTCCGATGTGCATTGGAAGAGATGGCATTTTAACAGTTCAATTGGATTTGCAAGAAATAACTAACTTCTGCAATGAAAACAACAAACATGTGCTTTTCGTATTGCAATTTCATACTAATCTTTTCCTTTTTTATATTGGACAATTGTTGAATAGCCATTCCATTATAATGTACGCAATAACACATGTATTCCTCTGTGCAATGAAAAGACATAACATATGCTTTCCCGTGCATATCCAATCTACAACTAATTCATTTGTGCACTGACGAGAAAACATCAAATGAGCGGTCAGTTTACAATGCCTAAAATTACTAGCCCATTCCATTGTTCAAATAAACACATGTGCATTCGCATACAACTACAACTAACACTAACTTATTCAGAAATAAATGAAGGGAAATCATTGCGTTTAGATGTTGCATTCGTGTGATAAAGAGAAAGTATTGATTTACAATACATGCAATAACTAACTCATTCCATTTGCATAGAAAATATAGTTACATTGCAAGAAATAAATGAATTATATGCAATGAAAACAGATAACGTGCTTTCGCATTGCAATGGCACACTGAACTAGTCATTTTTATATTGAAAGGAAATAATTGCAATATAGATTCTACTATAATGCACGCAATAACAAAAATTTTCCTTTGTGCAATGAAAAGAAAACACCTAATATGTGTTTCATTCCATTGCATTAATTATCTAACTTGTGCCCTCTTTTCAATGAAAAGACCATTACATGTGCTTTCTCATGCATTTCTACTCCACAAACAATATATTTGTGCACAAACGAGAAAACATCATATGAGCTGTCTTTTACAATGCATCAATACCTGCATACCAGCATGTGCTTTTTGGATTCATTGCACATACGATAAAACGTTGTGCTTTAAAGAATAACAATACTTACACTTCTGCTTTTTCATGCTTTTTCCACACAGCAACTAACTTATTCAGTTGTGTAACTGGAGACATCATTGCCTTTAGATTTTGCATTTGTGTGATAAAGATAAATCGTTGCATTAGCTGTTGCTTTACAATGCAATAACTCTTTCCAATATGCATAGAGCAGATAGTTGCATTGCAAGAGAGAACTAACTTCTGTGCTATGAAAACAGATACAATTCTTTTCCCATTGCAATATATATTGGGCTTTCGCATTGCAATTGCACCCTAAACTAGTCCTTTTTATATTGAAGGGAAATTATTGCAATAGCCATTCTACTATAATGCACGCTAGAACTACATACTACCACTAACTTGTTCAGAAATAACTGAAGGGAAATCATTGCATTTAGATGTTGCATTCGTATGGTAAAGAGAAATCGTTGCATTAGCTGTTGCTTTACAATGCAATAACTCATTCCGATGTGCATAGAGCAGATAGTTGCATTGCAAGAAAGAACTAACTTCTGTGCAATTAAAACAGATAACGTGCTTTGCTCATTGAATTATAAAGAGTGCTTTCGCATTACAATTGCACACTGAACTAGTCCTTTTTATATTGAAGGGAAATTATTGCAATAGCCATTCTACTATAATGCACGCTAGAACTACATACTAGCACTAACTTTTTCAGAAATAACTGAAGGGAAATCATTGCATTTAGATGTTGCATTCGTGTGATAAAGAGAAATCGTCTGCATTAGCTGTTGCTTTACAATGCAATGCAAAACTAATTCCGATGTGCATAGAGCAGATAGTTGCATTGCAAGAAAGAACTAAATTCTGTGCAATGAAAGCAGATAACGTGCTTTTCCTATTGCATTATATATTGTGCCTTCGCATTGCAATTGCACACTACACTAGTCCTATATTGAAGGGAAATTGTTGCAATAGCCATTCTACTATAATGCACGCTAGAACTACATACTACCACTAACTTGTTCAGAAATAACTGAAGGGAAATCATTGCATTTATATGTTGCATTCGTGTGATAAAGAGAAATCGTTGCATTAGCTGTTGCTTTACAATGCAATAACTCATTCCAATATGCATAGAGCAGATAGTTGCATTGCAAGAAAGAACTAACTTCTGTGCAATGAAAACAGATAACGTGCTTTTCCTTTGCAATACATATTGTGCTTTCGCATTGCAATTGCACACTAAACTAGTCCTTTTTATATTGAAGGGAAATTATTGCAATAGCCATTCTACTATAATGCACGCTAGAACTACATACTACCACAAACTTGTTCAGAAATAACTGAAGGGAAATCATTGCATTTAGATGTTGTATTCGTGTGATAAAGAGAAATCGTTGCATTAGCTGTTGCTTTACAATGCAATGGAAAAACTAATTCTGATGTGCATAGAGCAGATAGTTGCATTGCAAAGAAAGAACTATATTGTGCCTTCGCATTGCAATTGCAAACTACACTAGTCCATTGAAGGGAAATTGTTGTAATAGCCATTCTACTATAATGCACGCTAGAACTACGTACTAACACTAACTTGTTCAGAAATAACTGAAGGGAATTCATTGCATTTCGATGTTGCATTCGTGTGATAAAGAGAAATCGTTGCTTTCCAATGCAATAACTCACTCCAATGTGCAAAGAGCAGATAGTTGCATTGCAAGAAAGAACTAACTTCTGTGCAATGAAAACAGATAACGTGCTTTTCCTATTGCATTTATATATTGTGCCTTCGCATTGCAATTGCACACTACACTAGTCCATTGAAGGGAAATTGTTGCAATAGCCATTCTACTATAATGCACGCTAGAACTACATACTACCACTAACTTGTTCAGAAATAACTGAAGGGAAATCATTGCATTTATATTTTGCATTCGTGTGATAAAGAGAAATCGTTGCAATAGCTGTTGCTTTACAATGCAATAACTCATTCCGATGTGCATAGAGCAGATAGGTGCATTGCAAGAATGAACTAACTTCTGTGCAATGAAAACAGATAACGTGCTTTGCTCATTGCATTATATAGAGTGCTTTCGCATTGCAATTGCACACTAAACTAGTCCTTTTTATATTGAAGGGAAATTATTGCAATAGCCATTCTACTATAATGCACGCTAGAACTACATACTACCACTAACTTGTTCAGAAATAACTGAAGGGAAATCATTGCATTTAGATGTTGCATTCGTGTGATAAAGAGAAATCGTTGACATTAGCTATTGCGTTACAATGCAATAACTCATTCCAATGTGCATAGAGCAGATAGTTGCATTGCAAGAAAGAACTAACTTCTGTGCATTGAAAACAGATAACGTTCTTTTCCCATTGCAATATATATTGTGCTTTCGCATTGCAATTGCACACTAAACTAGTTATTTTTATATTGAAGGGAAATTATTGCAATAGCCATTCTACTATAATGCACGCTAGAACTACATTCTACCACTAACTTGTTCAGAAATAACTGACGGGAAATCATTGCATTTAGATGTTGCATTCGTGTGATAAAGATAAATCGTTGCATTAGCTGTTGCTTTACAATGCAATAACTCATTCCAATATGCATAGAGCAGATAGTTGCATTGCAAGAAAGAACTAACTTCTGTGCAATGAAAACAGATAACGTGCTTTGCCCATTGCATTATATATTGTGCTTTCGCTTTGCAATTGCACACTAAACTACGGCTTTTTATATTGAAGGGAAGTTATTGCAATAGCCATTCTACTCTAATGCAAGCTAGAAATAAATACTACCACTAACATGTTCAGAAATAACTGAAGCGAAATCATTGCATTTAGAAGTTGCCTTCGTGTGGTAAAGAGACATCTTTGCATTAGCTGTTGCTTTACAATGCAATAACTCATTCCGATCAGCATAGAGCAGATAGTTGCATTGCAAGAAATTAGTCTACAACTAATTTGTGCACAGACGAGAAAACATATGAGCTGTTGCTTTACAATGCAATAACTAATTCCGATGGGCATAGAGCACATGTGCATAGTTGCATTGCAAGAAAGAACTAACTTCTGTGCAATGAAAACAGATAACGTGCTTTTCCCATTGCATTATAAATTGTGCTTTCGCATTGCAATTGCACACTAAACTTGTCCTTTTAATATTGAAGGGAAATTATTGCAATAGCCATTCTACTATAATGCACTGTATACTACCACTAACTTGTTCAGAAATAACTGAAGGGCAATCATTGCATTTAGATGTTGCTTTCGTGTGATAAATTGAAATCGTTGCATTAGCTGTTGCTTTACAATGCAATAACTCATTCTGATGTGCAAAGTGCAGATAGTTGCATGGCAAGGAAGAACGTGCTTTTCCCTATTGCATTGTATAGTGCAAAAAGCTAGTGCAATGTTTTCCTTTCAATACACAACTGAAAAGTAACTTGCATTATGCAAATGCAATGCAGAGCAGTTGCTCATGTTATCTTTTCTTTGCACAAAGGATACACAACACACACTGAAGTTGTTGTTTATGTTCTGTTATTCTTCAAGGCACAAGGTTAGATCGTGTGCGCAATCTAATGCAACCACAACTGGGATTTATTGTTTTGCAAAAGGTTAATGCATTGATTTCTCTAAATAAGTTAGTTGTAGTATACAATGCAAAGCAAAAGCATATATGGGACCTACTTAACATATTTCTGTCCAAATAGTCTTTGGACTTGAACTTTCTAACAATTCTCATAGACTCCTTCTGATGTTTCATGAGACAGACAGTGGCCAATATATGACCTACTTAACATATTTCTGTCCAAAGATTCTTTGAAATTGAATTTTCCACAAATACTCTTTGACTCCTTCTGTTGTATCTTAAGAAGGAGAGTCCATATTTGACCTACTTAACATATGTCATTCTAGCCAAAGTCTTTTAAAGGGCTAACTTTAATAAGCCTTCGGCCCAAAGAGTCTTTGAACCTGAACTTTCCATAAATATCTCATTGACTCCTTTGATGTTTTATTCAGCCAGAGAGTGGTCAAAATTTGACCTGCTTGACATATTTTTTGACAAACCTGTCATTGAACTTTCTATACATATTCATTGACTCCTTATGATGTTTCGTCAGCCAGAGAGTAGGTCAAACCTACTTTGACCTACTTAACATATTTCTCTACAAAGAGTCTTTGAACTTGAACTTTCCAAAAATACTCATTGACTCCTTCTGATGTTTCATCAGCCAGAAAGTAGGTCAAACCTACTTTGACCTACATAACATATTTCTGGCCAAAGAGACTTTGAACTTGAACTTTCCATAAATACTCTTTGATTCCTGTTGTATATTAAGAAGGAGAGTCCATATTTGACCTACTTAACATATCTCATTCTGGCCAAAGTATTTTAAAGGGCTAACTTTCATAAGCCTTCGGTATAAAAGAGTCTTTGAACCTAAACTTTCCATTCATCCTCATTGAGTCCTTTGATGTTTTTTTCAGCCACAGAGTGGTCAAAATTTGACCTACTTAACATATTTATGGCCAAAGAGTCTTTGAACTTGAACTTTCCAAAAATACTCATTGACTCATTCTGAGGTTTCATCAGCCAGAGACTGGTCCATATTTGACCTACTTAACATATTTCTGGCCAAAGAGTCTTTGAATTTGAACTTTCCGTAAATACTCATAGACTCCTTCTGATGTTTCATGAGCCATGGCAGTGGTCAAAATTTGACCTACTTAACATGTTTTATGGTCAAAGAGTCTTTGAACTTGAACTTTCCAAAAAAACTCTTTGACTCCTTCTGTTATATCTTAAGCAGGAGAGTCCATATTTGACCTACTTAACATATGCCATTCTAGCCAAAGTCTTTTAAAGGGCTAACTTTCACAAGCCTTCGGCCAAAGAGTCTTTGAACCTGAACTTTCCATAAATACTCATTGACTCCTTTGATGTTTTATTCAGCCAGAGAGTGGTCAAAATTTGACCTGCTTGACATATTTTTTGGCAAACCTGTCATTGAACTTT
>JAQIUQ010006589.1:0-33031 GCA_030378365.1 Hybognathus amarus
ACTTCTTCCTTCACCGCATCTTCCTTCACCCCATCACTGAGAATGGACAAAAACAGCCTCAAACCTCAAAGTTCATGAGAAATATAGACTAGGCTTCTCCATATCACAACAATAATATATTAACCAATGGTGTGAGTTTGAGATGGAACTACCTGACAAATGGCACGTCCTAAAATACGTTCTAAGAACGTTTTGATAAAGTTATGGAAACGGTATTTCTGAATGTTCTCAGAACGTTCTCAGAAGAAAAAAGAGTTCAGCGAACGTTCCATTTGATGATTTAATAAACATCATAGGAATGTTACTTTTTGAATTTTGAATGCTTTGAAACAAGTAGTAATGCATTCAAAAAAAAATTACGAAAAAAAAAGTTTCATTAATAATGTTCTGAGAGCATTATTGAAGACCAGGTAACTGGAAGAAGGTTTTTTCATAAATTTGAGAGAAGCTTTCCAAAATGTTAGCCAATGTACTGTGAATATTCCCTGTTAGCTGGGATGATGACATTTATTATTTGTCCAATTGTGCTTGATGCCACAGAAATTCCTCTCTAGAACTTTCAGGTCTCAATATTTCAGTGTTTATTGCCAAAGATACAAAGGAAATAGATACTCACGTTTCATTATTCATCTCTACATTGTTAATCGTTACTTCCTCTGTCATGCTCTTGGGCTCCTTATTGCACGTTTCACCTGTGAAAGCACAATTTGAAAAAACATATGTACAATGAGTTGATATATTCGGTGCCGGTTCAGAAATGAATGAGGACATGGGGCAAAAATGACACTAAAATGGACCCCAAATTCAAGATGGGGGCAAAAAATGCCCCTGCACAAATAAACTAAACCTATCATGACTGTTGCGATTGAAGTGAAATGTGAACATGATTGAATAGTGTTGATTGTGGTCATTCATTTAGATTTTCTATTTGGATTTGATTTTTTTTTTGCAGCGTTGAGCATTACAACCAATCACTCGCATTTCTGTTGAGCACATGAAAGCATTGGCCAATCAGGGGCGTTTACATTAGTCACAGGTAAAAGAACAAACACTCACTAACTAACCAACATTTGTTTTTCATGGTACTAAAAAACAACCAATGTGAAGTCTTGATTTTCTAATGCATACAAACTAATTCATAAACAGTTTTTGTTTTGTTTTGTCTGTGCAGACTACAGGAATATGACATGAACACAAACTTTTTTCTGTATTCTATTAATTGACAATAATTATCATTATTACAATATCAAGAGCAATAAATTGACAGTAATCGTTGTAATAAAACTCCAGCCATTTCATATGCAGCTTTAGTTCCACCTTTGAAATTATATGATGGCTTTCGTTGATGTTTATTATTTCAACAGTCTATTCTAATTAGTTGTAGAAATTGGTTCAATGTAAGTATTTGACATAAACAAGATACCTGTACACATAAAAAAAGACAACACAGATACATAAACATAAAAATTACCCTTACAAAAAAAAAGCCTCTGGAAATTACTTCCAGGAGCAAAAACTGGTCCTTAAATGCTTAAAGGTGCAGTAAGTGATTTATGAGAAACACTGGGTGTATTTAAATTTCAAATATCAACAAACACTCAATGCAAGAGTGGATATTTATCGTAGCTGAAGAGGAGCAAAATAATGCTTGGTATAATAATAATCTTGGTTCTGTGACTTTCCATGCATTTTACAGCACCGCCAGCAAACCAATGTTACTCACATTTGGAGCAGAACCAACTCTGCGTCAGTTTTCAGGCCTCAGTCTGATTCAGTCTCTCCAGTGCTGGAAAGCTTATCTAACATTAACATGGGTCCTAAAGCTCTTTTCTGATCATAACCCTTCATTTTCCAGTGATATTCCTCTGAGCTTTTATCTTTTGTAATGTCTCTCAGCCATCTCTCTTTCAACAATCTTTCTTCAAATCTCTTTCTTACTCACTCTCTCTCCCCCATCATTAGGTGCGTTTCATTCGACAGGGTCCCTACGCAGTGTTCACTGCTCCCTACTTCCTGAAAACGGTATATCAGTTGAAGTGGACTTCAATGACTTCCTGTGAAGTGATGTATCGATGTTCCCTTATTCCCTATGCCGTTGCAATGCCCTTCAAACTGAACATATTCGTTCCCTTCAAATTGGAATCTCACTTAAGATGGCAAAATACCCTGTGAAGTCCACTTCGCAGTCCACTTACGGTCCAATGGCAACGCACCTATTGGCTCACTCTCTCCACCCCCATCATGAGTGACACGCCCCCTCCTGCTGATTGGCTCACTCTCTCTCCTCCCCATCATGAGTGACACGCCCCCTCCTGCTGATTGGCTCACTATCTCTCCTCCCTCATCATGAGTGACAAGCCCCCTCCTGCTGATTGGCTCACTATCTCTCCTCCTCCCTCATCATGAGTGACACGCCCCCTCCTGCTGATTGGCTCACTCTCTCCTCCCTCATCATGAGTGACACGCCCCCTCCTGCTGATTGGCTCACTCTCTCCTCCCCATCATGAGTGACACGCCCCCTCCTGCTGATTGGCTCACTTCTCTCTCCTCCCCATCATGAGTGACACGCCCCCTCCTGCTGATTGGCTCACTATCTCTCCTCCCTCATCATGAGTGACAAGCCCCCTCCTGCTGATTGGCTCACTATCTCTCCTCCCTCATCACTGAGTGACACGCCCCCTCCTGATGATTGGCACTCTCTCTCCTCCCTCATCATGAGTGAAACGCCCCCTCCTGCTGATTGGCTCACTCTCTTTCTCCCCATCATGAGTGACACGCCCCCTCCTGCTGATTGGCTCACTCTCTCTCCTCCCCATCATGAGTGACACGCCCCCTCTGCTGATTGGCTCACTATCTCTCCTCCCTCATCACTGAGTGACAAGCCCCCTCCTGATGATTGGCACTCTCTCTCCTCCCTCATCATGAGTGACACGCCCCCTTCCTGCTGATTGGCTCACTCTTCTCCTCCCCATCATGAGTGACACGCCCCCTCCTGCTGATTGGCTCACTATCTCTCCTCCCTCATCATGAGTGACAAGCCCCCTCCTGCTGATTGGCTCACTATCTCTCCTCCCTCATCATGAGTGACACAGCCCCCTCCTGCTGATTGGCTCACTATCTCTCCTCCCTCATCATGAGTGACAAGCCCCCTCCTGATGATTGGCCACTCTCTCTCCTCCCTCATCATGAGTGACACGCCCCTCTCTCTGATGATTGGAACTCTCTCCCCTCCCCCATAATGAGTGACACGCCCCCTTCCTGATGATTGGCTCTCTCTCTCTCCTCCCCCATCATGTGTGGACACACCCCCTCCTGCTGATTGGCTCACTATCTCTCCTCCCCATAATGAGTGGACACGCCCACTCCTGCTGATTGGCTAACTATCTCTCCTCCCCCATAATGAGTGGACACGCCCACTCCTGCTGATTGGCTAACTATCTCTCCTCCCCCATAATGAGTGGACACGCCCCCTCCTGCTGATTGGCTCACTCTCTCTCCTCCCCATCATGAGTGACAAGCCCCCTCCTGCTGATTGGCTCACTATCTCTTCACCCCATCATGAGTGACAAGCCCCCTCCTGATGATTGGCACTCTCTCTCCTCCCTCATCATGAGTGACACGCCCCCTCCTGATGATTGGAACTCTCTCCCCTCCCCCATAATGAGTGACACGCCCCCTTCTGATGATTGGCTCTCTCTCCTCCCCCATCATGTGTGGACACACCCCCTCCTGCTGATTGGCTCACTATCTCTCCTCCCCCATAATGAGTGGACATGCCCACTCCTGCTGATTGGCACTCTCTCCTCCCCCATAATGAGTGGACATGCCCACTCCTGCTGATTGGCTAACTATCTCTCCTCCCCATAATGAGTGGACATGCCCACTCCTGCTGATTGGCACTCTCTCCTCCCCCATAATGAGTGGACATGCCCACTCCTGCTGATTGGCTCACTCTCTCTCCTCCCCCATCCAGGGTTGCCAGATGCCAGCAAGGTTTTCCAGCCCAAAACCTCGTCAAAAACCGTGAGAATGCACAAAAAACCGTCCAATTTTTTTTTGCCTTGTTTCTCGCTATGGTTTCTCGTTTAAACACATTAGAATCATTAACTAGTTTTAAAATGTACCCATTGGTCTGTGTACTTTTGCGTCCATTCGTTTTTCCTTTTTTAACCTGTAATTGAAAAACGAAAAATTAACGGTTGTATTTTTAAAATGCAAAGTTGAATACCAACATTTTAATTTGAACTGCAAATGCTGCTGTAAAAAAATAAAAAAATAAAAAAAATAAAAAATTACACATTGTATAATAAATAAAATAGGCCTAGACGCCTATTAACGTATTGTTTATTTTGTCCCTTTATGAAACATTTAAAATATTCACAAATTAATATGAAAAAAAAATTGATTTTACTGGTTTTCTAAGGCCAAACCAGAGAATGTCTAATAGAATGTCCGTAGATGGGCTCTGGCCAAACCAGAAAAAAAAAAAAAGAAGATGTTTTTGTTTTAGGCTTTCTTTTTTATAGGCCTATGTGAAGTTAAATATCTAAGCATTGTATATAAAGAAAATAAAAAAGTTTCTGAATATCGTTTCACCAGTCTAAGAACGAATAAAGAAAGCTTGTTTTCCGTTATTCAATTGCGAGTTAAAAAAAGGGAAAAGGAATGAACGCAAAAGTACACCGGCTTTCGACTTAGCCTATCCGATTTCAGAAATCAAATGAACGCAAAAGTAGGCTATTTTAGCCTACTATTAAACTAGCTTATTTTATGTAAAATAATGCGAACAACTTAGGCTATCAATAAGTCTGTTTATTGTCAATAAAAGTCGCTTGGAACAAAACCATTCAGTAACATAAAAACATTGAGTGGATGTTGACATACAAAATAACCCACTTTAAATTTTAAATTATTTCAATTAGCAACATAAAACATGCATAGGCATATTTATGAATAAAATCGAGTTAATTATAGAACAGGGCTGGGCCACAGAACAGAACACAAAAATAAACAAATTGTGTTAATACAATTATTCTGAATAACATGTTCAAAGCGATTTTCACAAAAACATACGTAGAACTGCCTGAGGTTATTCCCCGTCCGTCAGACAGTTAGGAGCGTGAGTTTTCTGAAAATAGCTTTGAACAATTGTTATTAAGAATAATCTGAATTGATTAACGCAAAAGCTCTAGTCAGAGCCGATCCGCCCAATACGCTCACTACGCAAGCTGCGTCAGGGCCCCGCAAATTACTCAAGGCCCCGCCTCCCCCTCCTCTGTGTCATAGCGCGTCAATTAATGTTGGCAAAATAAAGCGAAACTATCCCTCTGGTCACAATAAGAGGAAGAAGAAAAAAACATGTGAATTGCGGGAACAACATTCAGGTAAACTTGTGTTCTCTCCTCTCCAAGTTTGATGTCAGCCAGCAAAGTAAAGTTAAGTTTATGTGCATTTCTATTGTGTTTTTTCGGCTCTAGCTGGGCAGACAGGCAGTGCATCTCTTGCATCACTTCTCTTTGTGCCTAACTGACAAAAGTGAGAGTTAAATACAAGTATTTATTACGTTTGTTTTTGATAAACAACAAAGTGCAAGTTGTGCAACGGTGTTTGTTTACTGCAGCTCGGAAAAGATAACCGGGTCGCGTGTGTTAGGCTGTCATGCGTTCATATGCGCGTGCACGAAATGAAACGCGCATTTTTCAAGCAGAAATATATGTGGACATACTGTACAATATATGGGCGGGAAATGATGGCACTCCTCATCAAAGTACGCATTATACATACATACTTTTAAAACAAGACACTGATTATCAGTCAATGTGTAGTTAAACATTCTAAACAACTGCAGCAGCACTAATTATGCAAGATGGAAAGCAATATTGACAATTTGACATTGATTGACTATTGATATATAGGGTATATTTAAAATGTTGAATTTAAACCAATATGGATGAACATCCCTCAGTAAATAATAACCATAAATCAAGAATAGCTTCAATATGTATACAAAAAAAAACTTTAACATGCCATGGCAAGCCGTTTTAGCTTTTATTCATTCACAGTTTATGTATTTTTGATATATAGAATTCACTTTTTTTACTATTTGCAATGTGAATTCTTGATTATTTTTTACTAGTAAGGCCCCTTAGTTTCATTTTTATCTACCAATGGATATCAGGAATTACATGTTCACTTGTACACAAGTAAATTCTTGATATCAATGATGTCATCACTCACAGTGATTATTGATATCTGCATCACTAGTTGCATCACCTAATGCCCAGGCTGTAGAGAGAACAAAAGTTAATCCCAAAAACCAAAGCTCAGGGTTATAATTTATTCTGTTATTCTTATTTATGTTTACGTTACTTTTCACTTACTTAATAATATTCACGTGTTATCTTAATATTCTATGGAAAATACTCTATTCAATAAATATTGTTTGTTTGAACCTCATTCTTTTCTTTGACTGTTTTGTTTAAAGGAGGGAGGGTTATATTTGGAGCACTGAAGTGTCAGGTGTGACTGTGTAGCATTGGCAAATGCTTTATATAGCTCAGCGTCACGGCGTCACGGGTCAGGTAGAGGGCCCCTTAGCAGAATTTTGCTTAGGGCCCCAGGGAGGTCAGGATCGGCACTGGCTCTAGTATATACTAGAGTCAAACTTATTCAACAACTGTCTGGGCGGACGGAATGTAGATGTCAAGCCATTACGCGCAAGACCTGTGCGCACAGGGGAGGGGCCGCCGGCGTGCGTGATGTGAGCTGAAGGGAGGGAGTGTCTGTTTTGAGTTTAGACCTGTAGTGTGGGTGTGTGTGTATATGTGAGTGAGTGAGAGTCATGGTGAGAGTAAGCCTATACAGAGAGTCGCTGAAAGAAGGATCTGAAGTACCGGTGTTTCGGCTACAAAAACCCGCCACTCTGATCCGAAACCAGCCCAATTTTTATCCACCCGCCCAAACCCATTTTTGCCCGCAAAAAGATTAGAAAACCGCCCAATTGGGCGGGAAACCGCCTAATCTGGCAACACTGCCCCCATCATGAGTGACACGCGCCCTCCTGCTGATTGGCACTCTCTCCTCCCCCATAATGAGTGGACACGCCCACTCCTGCTGATTGGCTCTCTCTCTCCTCCTCCATCATGAGTGGACATGTCCCCTACTACTGATTGGCTCACTATCTCTCCTCCCCATCATGAGTGGACACGCCCCTACTGCTGATTGGCTCACTATCTCTCCTCCCCATCATGGGTGGACACGCCCCCTACTGCTGATTGGCAACAAGTGTGCAATGCTGCTTGGTCCGATCCACTTTCAACAGTGTTTCTCAGAAATTGCTTACTGCACCTTTAACGGAAAACTTAAATTCTGACCCTGATACGTTATGGAAAACAGGCACAATCCTCACCCTCCACAGCATGATTAGAGACAGCAGCGTGAGACCCTCCGTCTGCCATCACCGCCTCGCTCCTGAAGACAGACATGCGCAATATGACACAGAGACGCAGAGGAACATGACAGATGTGCTGTGACTGGAAGCAGGACGGATGTGCTCACCGGCGTGACTGGATCAGGGGTGGCCACGCTCTCCTCCACCTTCGGCTCCTCATCGGCTTTAAGAGCGGAGAGACAGATGGCCGCTGCCTCTTGCAAGGACTCCACGGACCCTGTGGGCCACAATGACAAATACCGTCAGCTGAAATCTCTTCATGTTCGAACATTTACGCCGTCAACATGTGTGATTGAATGTTTTTGTCTTTGGAGTTTTACTTTACAAAAGCTGCTGCTCTCTGTATGTTTTTCCATCATCTTAGATCGTGTTCATGTATAAATTGCGCAAGCTTATTTCATCTATTAGTTCAAAAGATCTGAAAAAGCCATAGATTTACTGACCCATAGACCCTCCCTAAGACGAAATCAGGACAAAAGTGGTTGAAAGTGTACAAAAGATACAGATTTAAACAATGTGATGTGTTTCTCATGTCTACTGTGATCCAATCGACCAAAAAGCATCATCATACCAGCTGTAAACAGGACCTCTGATTCTCAAACAATTGTATTACTGAAGTTTACCGACTAAGATTCGGCTAGTAGGATGCCAGCTTTAACTGAGGCTGCATGAAATGGAAGATCTTATCTTTCCTGTTCCGATATATATCCAAATGAAACGACTTCTCGAACAAGAAAAAAATGTGGGTTTTGTTCAACAGAAGTTGATTAGATAGTTACAGTTTGCTATTGGTCGATCTCATTTGAGTGACAGGTTGCTCCACCCTCATGCCAGTAAACACAATGGGTCTCATTCATGAAACATTCGTAAATATACGAGTAAATATGAGAGTGATTTGCGTGTAAAGAGATCTTCCCGAAAACTCTTCTCCTGATTCACAAATACTTCGTAAACGTCAGATGTGATAGTGAAATGTGTGTGTGTGTGTTAGTGAATTCCAACCAGTCGTAAATGGGATGCGCGTGCACGTTCATTCTCAATTACCATAAATCCCGCCCATTTTATCCGACTGACATCTGCATATAATAACATGAATGCGAATGAAAAAGAAAGATTTCTCGGATGCAGAAATTGAAGTTTTACTATCAGAAGTTCATTCAAAACGCCACTTTTATTTTCAAGCGTATATAGTGGCCTATCAGGTCCTAAAAAAGAAAGCTTGGCAGCATATTACAGATGCAGTTAATGGAGTTTCATCTGTTAATCCAACAGTCCCAGAAGTGAGAAGAAAATGGTTCGACATTAAGTTTGACAGCAAAAAACAAATGAGTTAAAAAATCGTATTCAAACTGGAGAAGGACCACCATCGATCACCAGATCTGCTATTACTTATGAAAGCTTGTTTCCGCCATAGAATGAAAAATAAAAAAGGTAATTGCGACTTTTTATCTCACAATTTTGACTTTTTTTTTCCTCACAATTGCGAGTTTACATCTCGCAATTCTGACTTTATTTCTCAGAATTGCGAGATATAAATTCAGAATTGCGTGACATAGTCGCAATTGCGTGATATAAAGTCAGAAATGCATGATAGGCTATAAAGTAAGAATTGTGAGATTTAAACTATTCTGAGGGGTTAGGGGAAAGTTAGGATTTTCCCCCCTTAGAATTAGCCTGATAACTCGCAATTCTGACTTTATATCTCGCAATTATAACACGCAATTGTGTGATAAAAAGTCGCATTTATTCTTTTTTTTTTTTTCAGTGGCGGAAACAAGCTTCCATAAATTAGCCTACTGGCTCTCATAATAGAAGTAAAAAAAACAAACAAACGTTTTTTATATATAAAATATATAAAATACTATACTATATAATATAGACGCTTTCAGCAGTGACAACATAAACACACGGTACTGCGCATGTGCATAAAACTGGCCCAAACTTAACTTCCGGCAAACTTGCGCAGACAATCCATAACAAGTAAATAACCATAGTAGCTGGTATTTCTTGACAGTCAAAGAAAATAAATGTTACCTGGCCAAACTGAAATGTGACACTACCAGACCCGTTGAACAAAAATAGGAGACAAGATGTTTTTCTACCGACGTGTCTGATTTACCGCAGTGTTAAAAAACTGTGGCGACCGGAGCGCGCGACGAGGCTTTATTAGGTGAACATATCTCTCCTTATTAGCTTCTTACATGCTTGCTAACCTTTTTTTAAGGCGGGTCTCCACATGACAGGATGTTGGATGGATCTGTGCAGCGTTATGATACATTCTGCTCCGCTGTTAATGTGTTTGTGTGAGAGAGAGAGAGAGAGAGAGAGAGAGAGAGAGAGAGAGAGAGCTTGCGAATATGCGCTACACGCAACTCTGCAGTCAAATACAACTTTTCCTTAAATTGTAAAAACACGGAAATCAATATGTGGCGGTCAGCGCTGATAATGAGTTGGGCTGCCACTAATAAATGCATGGGAAACACTGTACCGGATACTCGGATAAACCTAGCTATTTTAATATAGTATCTAATACAGTCAATGCCGTATTATCCAATAAACAGTATAAACTAACAGAACGGAAGTTAACTTTGGGCCAGCTCATCACCATGGCAACGCGTCTGATGAAAGCGTCTATAGGCTACTATATCAAATTTTTTTTTTCAAAATGCTGTTTAAATATGTAGCCTACCCGATTCTAAGGTGAATTAAAATGCAGCCTTATTAATGAGTAAAACGTTCAGATTTTAAGCGCACCATTTACACGTGGCTGGGAGCAGGTGTAGATTTCTTGCGTACCAACTAACATTTGGAAAATACGAACATTTTAATGAATCCGAAAATTTACGCCAGAACCACTTTACACACGATTTACACAAAAATTCGATCTGCTCGTGTTTCATGAATGAGACCCATTATCAGAGAAGAGACGGAGGGGAAGTTATTCTGATTAGATATTAAAGGAAAACCATAACGTTAAAGTCACCATGAAATCAAAATGTACAATTCTATTTTTTTATGTATGTTTTTATATGCAGTTTATTGTAAATGATTCATCTGTGAACATCATTATTTTTCTAATTAATTTCCTTATAATATCTAATCAGAATAACTTCCCCTCCATCTATTCTCTTCTCTGATGATGTGTTTACTGGCAACCTGTCACTCACATGAGATCCACCAATAGCAAACTACAACTATCTAATCAACTACTGATGGACAAAAACAAGCCCGCTCCACATTTTTTCTTGTTTGAGAAGTCGTTTCATTTGGATATACATCGCAACAGAAAAAATAAGATCTTCCATTTCATGCAGACTTTATCATGTTAATTTGCATTTAGGGATGGGACGATAACCGGTTTCACCGATAAACCCCGATAAAATATACTGACGGTTAGTATTATCGTTTAAAATTGAATTATCATCAAAACCGTGTTTGATTATCGTGATTTTAATAACTCACTGTAAATTAGGGCTGTTGGAACGAATTTTAAAATTCGAATATAATTCGAATATTAAAAAAATCTATACTATTCGAATGCCAAAGTTACTATTCGAATATTGCTTTTATATAAATTTAAAAATATATACACTTCTGAAGTGACCAGGTGAAACCCTTTCTTCTCTCGTTCTCTTGAAAAATCACTTTCTTAATAACAATAGGAGAGCGCTGGACTAGCTTTCGCGTGGCACGTTCGCAAGGTCTCGTTCACTCCCTCTCTGCCATGCACGCGCCGCGCGCTATGTATGTTATGCGCGTATTTCGGGAGAATTTTAACAAATTTGCAGCCATCAGCCCCTATTCATTAAGTCAACGCGCCACAATCTATCGCAAATCAAAGTGAAAGTAAGTCGCAGACGCGTAACACTACCATCTTCATTAAAAGTAAAGAAATTAATTGATCTTACCAGGAATGGTGCCGATCTCCCTTATTGCTGTAGTTGCTGATTGTGAAATTAGCCGATGATCAAAATGCAGCTCATATCTGTTGCTTTCGGTGACGTGCACGTCATTAAATCTGTATATAGCGCGGGAATTGAAGATCGGATTTATGTTTTGCAAAAACACATTTATGTGACCAGGTGTAAATGGAATCGTTTTGATAAATCAGATAGCTATCCGATCTGAGAAAACGCATGAAGTGGCCAAGTGTAAACAGCCCCTAAATGTTTATTGTAGTAATGTTAGATGTCCCTCTAGTGGGCCGAAGGTGTAACAACAACCACAGGCTATAGTGGTAATGTCGTAAATATTAATTATAGGATAAATTTGAGCAACTAAAATTCTAATATTATTTGAATATTACATAAAATAAGGAATGGAATTGGAATAGTATTATAGAGGAAGATTGACAGCCCTACTGTAAATCCCGTCGGCCAGTCTGACGCAGCCGCGCGCTGCACGCAATGTGTTTTTTTTTTTTTTTTTTCTATTTCCTATTTTTTTCCTATTTTTTACTATTTGAGAAGGAATGGCGGAAGGCAGTGACCGTGCTCGGGAGACTTTTCAGCCTTTTAAGAGGACCAAATCTGAGGTGTGGTCATATTTTGGCTTTTACAAAAGTCCTGAGGGAAACTTGATCGAGGATAGTCACCCTGTCTGCCGAACAAAAAGCCACTGTGCAAAAGAAACACTTCAAATCTGCCGAGTCGTCTGACCATCACCCACTGTTGTATAGCGAACGCAAGGCAAGTTAACTTCGACCTCAAACCAAAACTACTTCTGGGAAACAATTGGGCACAAAATGTTGTTTTGAGTTTAAACATTTTATGTCACTCACTTGAAATAGACGTGAAGCTTCCACGAAGAAAAGTTTGCAGCAAGTGGCTTTGATCCAAAGACGAACGAACAACTTCAAATAAGACGTATTAAGAGTGAGATTTTAAGGTATAGTATAGATACATCACGTATTACACCGATTTAATTTTTACCACATAATTACGGGGACATGTTGAATTGATAATGAGATTAGCTCATGTTTTAAATCTTACCTGTTTATAAATACATTTTGTAAAACAATCGTCCAGACAAGATATATCACACCAATATTATCAAACTCTGTAAACAATAAATCAACTCTGATTTCATTTTTAATACAATCAAAAACTGGAGACGCAAGACGGCAAGTTGTACCGGTATTTGAATGAAACGAGAATGCGCGTCCGTTTTGATATGAATGTGTGCTGTGTAATAATGCATTGCTATTGACGACGGACATTATAAAGAAGGAAACGCCATAGAATAGAATGTTGCTTAAAAAACTGCATAGAGCTGCTTGTTTTATTTGTTGTTTGTTGATTTTCAATTATAAAATTTGTTGAAATGGTTTAGTGTGTGTATCAGTTCTTTTTGAAAACTTTCATCTAATTTTAACAAAACCGTGATAATATTGATAATCACGATAATTTTGGACACTATAATCGTGATAACAAATTTTCACACCGTCCCATCCCTCTTTGCAGTATGCTTTCAAAAGATTGATTCTGTATTTTAACTAATGCATGTGAATTAGCATCTCAGTTTAAATGCGGGTTAGTTTGGTGTTTTATCTTGAATGGTACGTACCCGTGTCCTGCTGGGCTGCTGGTTGTACGTGCTCAGGCAGAGAGTAAGCGCTGTCGCGTCCTGCCTCAGAGCATCATGGGTAGGAGAGTTCTTTGAGGAAGTGGGTGAAGGAACAGGCAGACTGGTGTTACTGCTGGTGACGGGACTCATGCTGATGCCCGAGTCAGCGGTGCTCTGAGCGCACATGGCGTCCAGACTGCTCTCATCGCCCTCCTCATCCATACTGCTGTCCATTCCTGCCGTCATCGACATCTCGTCCTGAAAAGATTGCAGGATTTTATTATGCTTGATCAGTCTGCTTACAATCCAGTGCAACATGAGGCTTCAACAGAACGCATCAAGTGTGCCATCTGAAACAGGTTTTAACAGTTTTCATTAAATAAATAACATTTTTAAAAGACTATGAAGCAGCATACCGGTTTTCAACACCGATAATAATGTTTCTTGAGCATCAAATCAGCATATTTTACAGGGTTTTTCAAGGTGCGGAGTAGGATTGGGCGACATGACGATCCGTAAGAGATTTTTCTATATAGTTTGTATGTAAATACATCCATGCAGTATAGGACTGCTTAAACACGATAGAGCAGCAAAGAAACATGGATGAATAAGAAAAAAGAGCAAGACATGCTTGATGATGATGAGTTATAAAAAGAACAATAAACCTTCACTGAGAACAGAATTCGGTACCGACAGGTGGCTTTCTGTGGGCACATCTGATGCTGGTCTTAGCGAATAATTTTTATATATATATATATATATATATATATATATATATATATATAGTCGCTTTGGATAAAAAAAAAATAATATATATATATATATATATATATATATAAAAGTTGCTTTGGATATATATATATATATATATATATATATATATTATTTTTTTTCAAAGCAACTTTTTATTTATATATATATATATATATATATATATATGTATATATATATTTGTTTTTTTGGTTTTTTTTTATCCAAAGCGACATACAATTGCTATATATGTCAGAGGTCGCACACCTCTGGAGCAACTAGGGGCAACTAAGCGTCTTGCTCAGGGACACATTTTGGTGTCTCACAGTGGATTCAAACCCAGGTTTCTCACACCAAAGCATGTGTCTTATCCACTGCGCCATCACCACCCCAACATTCACTTAAACACAGTCAGTTATGTCTAAAGGGAAAATAAACAGTTGGGCCAAATAGATTCTAAATAATTATCAATACATTGAATCAATGCATAAGATTAGGGATGCACCGATATGACAATTTTGCCCGATACCGATAACCGATAATTCTCTGATATTTGAAAGCCGATAACCGATATTTTGGCCGATAAATCTAAATCCAAATCCAAATTTTAGACAATATTTCAATTTCCTTTTTGAAAACACAATTATGATGTTCTCATTTTAATGTTGTGTAGCCGATATGACAGACTTGCGCTGCACATTTTGCACTTTAACTGGATTTTCCTTTTTTAAAGTGATTTCAATCGTATTTCAAGCAATTTAAAAGCATCATGTTGAACAGTGCACATCTAAAGTGCCTCAGCTCAAGGAAATAATACATTATTTATCGGCTTTTAGATATCGGCTAAATGTTATTGTTGGGCCGATAACGATAACATTAAAAATTATCATATATCGGCCGATACCGATAATATGGCCGATATATCGTGCTTCTACATAAGATCTTAAACTGACAGTTTATAGGCAATCTACATTATATGGTTCAAGTGACCTATTTCAGATATTTTTCCTCCCATGGGGCACAGATATGACCAGGGCTTGACATTAACATTGAATTTTATATATAATATATACATTTTTCAATTGTGGTCTTTTAAAAAGGAATCTGAATAATAAATTATTGACATTGCTCAAATTGCACTGTAGTGTGGTCAAAAATATAATTTTCTTTTCATACAGATACTGAAATATCTTCCAATACTCATTTTTCACAGAATAGGAACAATACCACCAGCGCTTACTCTCTGACACGAGTTACACTCAAACCCATCTTTCCTCACTCACTCGCTTCATTTGCTCCAGATGAATATTGTTGCTGTTACAGGGCTTGAATTTAGACATGAGATTGCGGCATAATTTTAGTAATTCCAGCAAATTTTCTGCTCACATCCAAAGGTGCGGCACATTAAGAAGCCTCTCAGTACTAAATAGAGTTCTTTTTTGCTGCTTATTGCGCTTAAAAAGTCAAATATACACAAAATAATGACAAAATGCCAGTCTTGACCGGTCACATAATCACAGTCAATTATATTTGAATAGAATGTAAATAGAAAACACATTTGCAACAGTATAAAGGATCCATCAGGGCTTAAAGCGACATCAGCCTAATATACCTGCTGCCAAATTATGAGATAATATTAAAAATAAAAAATTTGGCAGTTTTTCCCCACAGCATCGATGCCAATATGTGTCCAGTGAAAATGCTGAGTCGGTGGTAACTTAGGAAAATCACAAGCCACAGTCACAGGTGAGTAAAAAAGTTAATGTCAAGCCCTGGATATGACCCACGAACGTGTAAGCCCGGAAAAGGCACATGGATTCTGATATTCTCCTGATTGGTCATTCATGTAGAAATAAATCTGATATGAATCGGATACGTGCATTTGCGAGGACAGATCAGATATTCTCCTGTCAATACGAACTGTACGTCATTGAAAAACCGACAGTGCTGAATGAACTAAGATCACATGATTTTTTTAATGGCGAAAGGAGGACGAAGGCTCAACATTTTGTAGACCTATAATGATGTTGTGGAAAGCAAATGCTTGTATTATTATCACTGTGTCTTTGTCCAATGCAAATCAAGCTGTTTTTACTTCCTTTTTAGCCTAAGCTCTTCCAGATCAGTACGTCTACCTGGGGTTGCTTCGCACTTATAGTGTAAATGCAGATCTATATATGGGTCTCTGTAAAAGATGATGTAATCTGGACGTCAAAATAATTAGATCAACAATGGAAATTGGGCATCAAGACCTGCAGTGTAAATGCGGCCATATAGGCCTACCTGCTGCTGTCTGTCGTTAATGTTAATCCAAAAACAAAAAGATTCACTACTTTTCATCGAATATCTTTTATAGCTTTATTAAGAATATATGTATATGTAATTCATAGAGTGCAGTTCATACTATGCTGTTTAAATGGGGGGATTTGCCATTTCAGTTGTTTTTGTTTCTTTCATTCTTTTGTTTTTTATAATTGTGCAAACAAATTTCAGAAACGCCTATAAAAACACAATTTAATGGCAGTCTCCCATTATGTCAATCTAACCCATATAATGTGCCAACATGTCCTGCTAAGGGTTCAGCTGAACCATCCTGGGCAATAACAGAGGAATGTTCAATAGCCCAGAAATATTTTCACTAAAAATCATAAGCAGCCAGGCAGGAGGAATAAAGAAAACATCTTAGCATTCATTCAGTGGCTTTAAAAGGACTGCATGCAGCTTAGCAATACTAAAAATACCTGCATTTTTACATTTAAACGTATATATTTCGACTATTGCACTTTGTGATTATGCTCAAAACGCCCCACTGCAAAACTGGATTACCGTCGAATCGAGCTTTAGTGGTGTCTGAAGGCCGCGCACTGTTTATTCAGACAGAAATTCCTCGTCGCCCGTCTTTTCCTACACTTTAAACCCCAGTTTTGGCGATGATTGACGCTATGATATTAGGAACGTTACTACCAAAGCAGTAAGCATAGCGAAATAACTTAGTAATACAGTATGAGGAGAACATTACGCTGAACGGAGGCGTCCTGGACTCGCGCGAGTCGCGGTTCTCCTCCGCGCGCCTCAGAGTGAAAGGGGCGGGCTCATGAATATTAATTAGCGTAACCTTCTCCAGCAGCATATCAGAACGTAGCGAGCGGGCTCATGAATATTAAGTTACGTAACGCTCTCTAGCTGCATAGAACGAACCACGAACCGAGAGGGCTCATGAATATTAAGTGCGTGGGCGGTTCCTCAGCGGCTTGAGAGAGAAGCGTGGCGAGTTTATGAATATTAATTAGGCACGCCACAGGCGAACTTCACGCAGCCTAATTAATATTCATGAACCCGCCCCGCTTCGCTCTGAGGCGCGCTGCCTGTCTGAGAGAAGCGCGTCCCAAAGCAAGCCAATGTTAAACGTGGCTATAGCCGACATTTTCCACCTTTAAAACACATCCAAAACTAACGTTCCCCGTAGTGCACATGATTAATGAGTAGCGCAAGTTCACGAGCAGCAATGACGACTTGGTTCGCACTTTCGCGTGCACGTCATAAAGGATAATCGTAACGTTAGATCAGCCCGTGCAATGACTTGTGCGTCAATGATCGCTATAAATTATCGTATTTACTTTGTCACGACCCATACAAGTGGACAAATGCGGTCTCCCGGTAACGTTAGAAATATTCGCTATGGCAAGTGCCTCCAGTGTCGCTCCTTGTGCGAAATGCGTCAGTCGGCTAATCAGTGATGTTTTGGTGACTTTCCGCCGCTAGTTTGGATCAACGGACAATGATTTTATCGCTAAAGTTGAGTTATGGGACTGTCTGAGCTCGAACAAAAACTCGCTCCGAAAGACCTCGACCTCGCAGAATCAGATCAAGCGCTTCCATTGTTGGCGATTTTCCGACGCTCATAAAGGTTCGTGCCGCTCCCCGTCTGCGCCAGTCCGCGCGCGCGTGTGTGTGTTTGTGCGTGCGTGCACTTGCTTTCATGTTTCATGCGCCAGAACAGTTAAACTAGCGACAAAACATGATTGCTTGCCATTGCGCGTGTGGTTTTGGCCGGAGCGCAGTCGCTCTTTTCAGTGCGCCAGCGCTCGGTTAAGGTTTACTACTTCCATATCCTCCATGTGATCCTCATCCACGGGACCCAGAGCGCTGTCGCCGGCGCTCCAGTCCGCGAGAGACGGCTGTTTCACCGCACACTTGCTCTGCTCGGTTTTCTCTCCTGCCTCTAAGCACCTTTGCCGCGTTGCGATAGGACACCGAGCCTTTATAGTTGACTTTCAGCACCGTTTGCTCCTCTATCAGTTTCTCAGTTCTGAACGGGTTTGGTCCCAGTCCGAGCCGTATCGTCTTTTAACCATTCTGCAAATTCTGTCCAGGTCCGGTCGCGCTTTTCTCGACCGCAGCGAGTCTATGGAGCCCAGAATCCATTCTCTGTAAGGCTTAGACATTATTCCTAATGGGCTTCAAGCTTGATAGAGTGGATGAAGTGCGTCAGTGTTGCCTGCTTCGACGTGACGCTCGCAGTCTTTTCAAGTCGCGGCGCGAGCGCTGGAGAAAAAGAAAACGGAAACATACTGTACGCGTGCGTTGATCACATTGAGCGCTTAAGGTGGAATGCGCGAGATGCGCGTCCCGCCACTAGGAGATTTAAGGAGGATTTGTTCTGTTCGTTGTTCTACGTGCAGCAAGTTCTGTTTTGGAATGCGACTAGCATGTTGCATATTTTGTTGATAATACGCATTATTTGTCGATAAAACCCCGTTTAATTTTCACATCTCTTTTAAAACAGTTATCTTAGAAATAAATAAAAAACGTTGGAATTTTAAATGTTACATATTAAGTAAAAATCTGTTAACGTTTAGCAATCCAATAAAAGAGCTAGCTACTTGGTTAGCTAAACAAGGCATTTTGCAACAATAAAGATCTCAAACAGTCTTATGCTATTGTTGTCAGATTAGCTTATTATGCTTCGTGTTTAAAGTCACCATTAAATCAAAAATGACAGTTCTTATTTTTTTCTGGAATGTTGCATTTATCATATATGATTTATCCATGCATTATTTCTGTCTTAATTCATGCGTCCTCAAAATGTTTAATCAAAATAACTTCACCTCCTTGCAGCGACATTTCTTCTCTGATGACGTGTTTACTGGCGTGAGGGCGGGGCAACCTGTCACTGAAATGAGATAAACCACAGACATCCAATTAATTCCCCATAAACACAACCAAACGTTTTTTCTCCTTCCACAATCCTTTTTATACGCCACAATGAAGGAGAAAAGACTATATTGGAAGTTCTGTTTCACACTGACTTTAACCAGGCAACAAACATAAATTTAATCCCAGAATCGTTTGGCAGTTTCACTCAATAATTTGGTAGCTTTTTATGACTTAAACATCTTGAAATTCTCTAAATCCAATCAAATATAGAAGATTGGATTTGAAATTCCAGGTAATTGATGAGACTAGAAATGGAAGGTCAAGTAATGTGCATTGCATTATGGGATAGAGCATTATGCAGTGTGTGCTCCGTTCCAGCTAAAGCAGATTCATATTTCCTGTCTGCATTTCCATGCATCTCAAAACGAACTTGCTAGTCTGGTGCAAGAGCACCTGAAATTCATAAGTGATCCGCCATCTTTGCTCATTGGTGCTGCCAGCTCATTTTGAGACATAATGTCATGTGACTAATGACTAGACTCGCAAGAAAATGATGTCATGCCAACACTGATGAATCTAAATGGGGAAAATATAATCCAATTCTTGCTACACAAACAAATGGTAAAACATTTGCTATGAATAAAATATGATGCATTCTGCGCTATGCTGAATGTCTTTAAACAGCCTTGAATCTAACTGATAAATATGAAGAAATTTCAGAAAAATAACATCATTGTAATTTTAACAATTAAAACTTTATTGGAATGATACATGTTGCAAAATATTATTCTGTGTATTTTTTATTTTTAAACATACTCGATGTGTCCTACGGGTATCCGTCAACTTCTCCAGAAGGTAAAATAATTAAGACTGTTAAAGGCAGAGAATATACAGTATTGTTTCCCGAAAAAGGTACAATAGACTACACCATCACCATACCCATGTCGGGAGGAAAGAGACTCCTGTTATTGAAAATACACTTAGAAAATATGCAAAAGTAAATCAAATGTTTTCTTCATGATTTCTTTTTTAAAAAGCAAATAGAAGAGTGTAGGAAACTGGATGTGTAGAAAGGCAAACTGTATCATGGACTGATGCACGCACGCACACACACACACACACACACACACAAAGATGATTGACAATGTAAATGAACAGATGAGTGAGAGACTGGAGGATGTGTGACACCCATGTATTTGAAAGTGAGGGACAGGGCCCCAAGAATCAGGCAGACATGGAGGGATGACATGAATACCACCAAGAATGTCATGCTCTGACAAAAAAAAAGAAAAAAGGTGAGCCATAATTTCACCAATTTAAACCGCTGTTGCTTAAAACAGAAGCCTTCCATATCACGATCAGAGCTTGAGGAGGATAAAGCTAATAAGAAAGCCAACCTGTACATTAGAACTCAGTGCACCAGGTTAAAGATAGTCTTACGTTGCTTTCTAACATCACAAAACCAGTGCAGAAGAGCCTGCTGGCAAATCCAAACGTACAGAAGCATCATTTGAACACTGATTGTTTTGTTTTTCAGCTATTGAAACCCAAAAGGTGGTGTCCTGTTTGTACACCATGGGGCGAGTAAATGTCCCAGCAGTAGCTAGGCATGCAGGGAAAAGAGTGAGGAAGAGGAAATCTAAACCTATCCAAAAGTTTTGTGAAATACAAACATCTGCCTTTTACTTCTGTCTCCGTTTCTAAAAGTATGAATGATTAAAAACGACCCAATCCGGTCCGTTTCGGTGGTGCACCTGGCAGCTTACAGTGACATCATTTCCTGAGCGGGAAATGTAAATGAACAGGTATCTGATCTTAAACTGTAAAATCAAATGGCATCATCCTGTAGTGTCCAATTGATGCTACCATTATTAAAAGACACAGGGAGTTGCTTGAAATACCATTTTAACCTGTAACATTCAGCAAAATTAAGTTACACTACTCATCAGTAAAAAACAAACCAAAAAACAAATTTGCATCTCAGCGCGGCACCTAATGAGCGGACGACTCCTGAAGAACAAGCGATAATTGGCGACTCACATTTAAATGTGAAGCGTTTAAATTTTGTGCCACTAGGGCAGCAAACAAACATACAAAAACGCAAAAATAATGACTTCATTCAAGCTAATATATTATGTCCTTTTCATTTGGTTACTCAACAGACTGCAGTTCAGTTTGGTGCCACTCAGTGGCGCACTTCACCTTTAACATCTAATTAAATCATTGACGAAAAGCTTTCCGAGCATAACGAAATAAAATCTTTGCTACGCACTATTGCACGCTTCTGCCAACTAAACAACAAAACAATTATAGGGACGTTTGCATTTCAGACTCTCTTGCATCCCAGAGTTAAAGAGCAAGAGAGAAAAGTTGATTAAATTGTCGGACGATATTTTGGAAAGGCCGAATGGAGCTTCACTAACTGGTCTTAATAGCGCACAATAAAGTCTACACGAACAACAAGCTTATTTGAAGCAGAAACAGTTGATTAGTGAAGTCGTAGAGAGTTAAAACGTATTGAATATCCGTCTTCAGTAAGGATAAAAGAAGAAATGCCAGAAAGGGATTGGTCACTGGCAGGTGACACGGCAGAAACGAATAATAACGGAAAAACATCATCAGCTTCCACCAGAAACCGGGTGTAACCACAGAAAACGTTAACGTTTCCCTTTAAAAGCGTCATTCTAAAAACAAGAAGCATTTGTGCTTGGCCAATTCACTGCATTCCTTCACTTTCCCATTTCCTGTTGATTTAGTCCTAAAAATTTTATCTTTGAATCAAAGCCATCTAGGAAAAAGTATACAATCTTGGATTTGGAGATTTAAGTATGCTTGTTCATGTTATATAAAGCAGCGTGAACGGTCTTATCGGTGGCCATTTTAAAGCCAACACGTTCTATTCGTATGACAAGCTGAGCTTTTCAGGACACGTAGAGCGCCACAACAAGATCTAGAGAATGATGATCCAAATCAGTGGCTGATCGTGGGAAATTGTACCCAACCAATATGTGATGATAAATTTGAAGGATGGTGGCGCGATGCTCTGAAATTCAAATGGCAAATGTGTGATTTCTAAAACAAAAAGCCAGAACTCATGGGATTGATTTGGTATTGGGTGCCAATAGGTGCACAAGAAGTAAACAAGATGTGACCGAGTGGAGAACTACAGAGCAAGGACACCTTCGCTGATAAAAAAAGGGGGTAATTTTTCTCTGGAGAAGCCAAAATTCAGTACCAGAAAAGTAATCTCTATATCTCTGAAAAAAAAAGAAAAAGAAACAAAAAAGAAAGAAGAAGAAGTCACAAATATCCCCATGCCAGCCAGTCACAGAGAAGTGACTGAATCTCCGCCCAATGGACCCTGGCTACCAAACAAGAGGGAAAACATGAAAATGGACAAGTAACAAGTGACGAAGGATCTGAAAAGGCAACACTGCTGGCGTCTCTCTAGGACTTTCTGATCTTCTTCTCCCTCCATCCGTGCGTGAGGGCTCTACGTTGTTGTTGTTGTCGTTGTTGTTGTTACCAGATACAGGCTCAGTCCAGTTCATCATCTCACCCTGGAAAACGTTTTCTTCTCACTGTTGCCCCACATCTAATTTCTCTCCATCCCTCTCTCCTCCACTCCTGCTGCTTCTGAGAATTCAGCAAACTCCTTTCCACATTTCTCTGTGAAAGACACCCAGATTCCTTCCTCCTCGTAGTCGTCAAAGTTGCTGGTGTCCCCGGGGCCTTTGCACTTAGGGATGAAGGGGGCCTCCACCTGAAAACATACAAATATACACAGATGAGTCAGCAGAAAAGCTTATTACTTTTGGATTAAATATTAACATAAAGGCCCCGATATTCAAACATGCGAACATGAAGAACGACGTTATTAAAGGTACAATATGCAGGATTTTTGCAGTAGAATATCCAAAAACCACTAGGCCAATGTTATGTATTTTGTTTCAGTTGATTATTTACAATATATCCCAAATGTTTCCAACTATTTGTAAATCGCAAGAAAACTGATTTTTAACCAAGGAAACGGGGCGTGTAAGCAGGGGTGAGGTGTCGCCAGTCAATGACGTCATATCCACGTCACCCGGTTTCCGCCAGGTTTGACCTCGTACTGCAATAGTAACCATGGCGACAGACATGGAGAACTGAGTCGGTTATGCCCGTTGTAGGGCTGTAGTGGAACCAAAGAAATCCTTACAGTCGACCAAAGTCTTGTTCTGCGCAACAATTCAGTCGACAAAAAACAAAAAAACAAAAAAAAAAACAGATTTTTTTGATTGAACATCAAAAAAAAAGAAAAGAAAAAAAAAGCCTAAAAACAATCTGAAATAGGCTGTGTTGTAGGAAGGCTGCAAGGCAAATAGGTTTATTTTCGTTTTGTTACATTATTTAAGCTATTTTCAAATGCATCAAGTGTACAAATAAAAAAGGAAAACATATTGAGAAATCACAATACATGATAAAGCCGTTAAAAGGGCTGCTCACGGTCTTTTGCACGCTCAAGTTCGATTTCAAATGTAGGCGTGTGATGTGCGCACCAATAATGGAGCAACAGCGCTGGCGGTTGCCTGCCTCCATAGTCTTGTAGTCTTAGTTTTAAAATGTAGCCAGACAAAAGATTTAGATTTCGACTAAAGCCAAAACAAGTCAGCGTTCTACTTAAATGAATACAGCAAAACTACCGATATCCCTAACTGAGCGCGAAGCAGCAGTGCAGCCAGCCACAGGTGCGGTTCTCGAAGTGTATTATGTGTGTGCGCTAAACTGTGGTGCAGTTACAAAAATAGCCTAAATGAAAGCATTTAAAGTTGGGGATAAAACATAGGCTAATTATATTTAGAATACAGTAATAAATAACTGCTTATAAAGAAATAAATATCAAGGAGTAAATCATTGAAAATGTATTTCTATTGGTAAAATTAAAAAAAAAAAATGCAACTGGCTCAGACCAATAAGAATGTCAGTCGACCAAGACGGCATCGACTAATACAGTCGACTAAACGACTAAAGTTGACAGCCCAAGCCCGACTGTGATTGCTCAACAGCATGAGCGTCCCCTAGTAGGGTTTCGTTCAAACATTATGGACCATGGCAAGCAGACTTTGAGAGAGAGAAAAAAAAAGAGGACTAAAAAGAAAGATCAACGTCTTTAAGATGCCGAGAGCTCCACGTCAGCGCGACTAACTTCGACTTGACAAGAGCGTGCGTGTTGCATGTTATTTGAGCGAATGTTAATGAACTCGAATGTTAATCTAATCTGTCTCATACAGCCAACAAACAACCTAACTAACATTCAACACACTCAAATGCCGTTTAGTGTGATAGTGAAACTGTTAGAGCAAGTGAAGCAGCGCTGCGTTACCTCAAGTTTAATTCCCTAATAAACTGACCTGTGTGAGTAATTCAACTAGGGATGGGCATTTTTCTGAAGAATGTTGCATTCAAATATTGGGGCTCATGAAAGTCGAATATTCATTTATTTAGATTATGTTCACAAAAAGACGTTATTTTGACGTTTTTTTTTTTTCGTTTTTGTCACCATTTCTGGACAAGCTTACAATTAGGCAATACACAAGCTTACAATAGTAATTAAAGTTTTCTTTTGCAGTTGAAAACATTAAACCAGTAGGCTCTATGAGTAAACAAAATATTGTGTATAAAAAAGCATTATTAAAAGCATGCTTGTCAAAGCAGCCGCGAGCGAAGAAAAAACCCTAATAAGAGCAGATTGCGTCAGATATCGACACAGAACATTACACACACACGTGTCAGCAAATGACTGATTATCGTGTTTATATTGTTTCACGTTTATGTTGCAGAAAAACAATAATGTCTAACGTTACATGCAGGGGCGCAGCAAGCACTTTATATCTCGAGTTGAGAAAAGCGCCGACGGCTGAGAAGACGTTATGTGATCAAATCCAGACAACTTGTTAACACACTCCACAGCGCCATCCAGTGCGCTTTAATTGTAACTGCGAGTTAGTTCTTTCAGGTTTATCATGGACTCACTGCATTGTGGCAAGTTCAGCCAGCAAGACAACGTGTTCAAAATTCGAATAGTATTTTATTTTCGGATAATGAGGTTTACATCTCGAATATTAGAAAACTCAAATATTCGGGTGCACATCCCTAAATTAGCAACGTGTAGTTTGGTAGAATTAAATGCCCTTATCCCTCCTTTCCGTGCGGGACTCGCCGTCATGTGTGGCGCTGGTCATTACTGATCTAGCAATCGCGCCCTGCTTCATACTACAGTGCAGAGTTTAAAACCATCGAATGTATTCACTCATCCATAAAAGATCCATCAGGCTTAGACGACAAGAGCCATAATTCGGCTTAATGCAGAAAGTAACTAGCAGTTAATATTGCATCTTTTTTTTTTACTTTTCAGAGGTTAGGGACCCCTGGTAAGGCAAAACAATCTTGCATATTGTACCTTCCATTAGGCCAAAACGAATTTTGCGAGAGTTCAAAACTTTCCGGAAAAGTTGGCTCAGGCTGTTGGTCGCTTTCCATTGGTCCGTGGAGATCGTATAATCAGATGGGTGTGGCTCTGAGCCTCCACTTTAACTGACAAGGAAATGTACTCCGGTTCGTTCATATGTGTTCAATTCGGTTTTCTGGTTTACAAACTTGATGTAACCTACTGTTTATACGGCACAACGGGGAGTCAGTAGACCAAGAGGAATAGACAAGACATCAGTTACCGTTTTCCGCACTATATTCAAAACCATCTGAAGACATTACCAGCTTGATGTGAGAGAGCAGAGGAATATTTACATCGTTAAAATTAAAGTTCACGGAAACTCGTTTCCCTTCGCTGAGGCTGGTCAATTAAATCAAGGAGACTTGATAGAATTTTATTCCCATTATAATACTTGGGGCCAGATTTAATAACCAAGGCAAATTGAGAAGAGAGCGCAATTCTAAAAAAAAGTGCCAGATGGGAGTGTTTTCTTATCTGATTCAAACTGCATAAAATCTTTGTCTTGCTGGAGTTTGTCGCTGTTACTCTAAATGATGTCGTACTCGCAACTGGGTGTCTGTTAAATCTCACAACATAAGCCTATTAATTATTGGCATCACACACGCAATAACTGGAATTTAAAACGGTGAAGAAACAAAAGGTGGATAAAGGGGACAGAAATACACAGAGGACTTTGTGGCTCGACATCTTCTATTCTTTGCAATGCATAGCAGCTGTGACTGTATGTTGATTTAAGCACATCAGCACCTGTGATGTGCAGCATCAGTGATGTGCTGCTCTGTTTTGAAGAGTTTCATATATTATTGTGGTTTTGAGCACTGAAAGATTATTAAAAGCATACCTTGTTCTCTCTCTCTCTTTCTCTCTACTATCTCTAAAAGGTGTTAATTGTGATCTTACACTGCAAATGTGATTATCACTTCAGAAAATAATTAAATTCATAACAATTATTTAATGAACAAAGCACACAAAGTGCTATGACAAACCCTATACATTAATCTGCATAATCACCAGAGCCTTCGAAACAGACAATCAGCATAAATCACATTTATTTTTCAGACAATGAAATCGGAAGTCAAATTTCTTAATTTGGACAGCCTACGACACCACCCAATTGGAACTTGAGCAAATTGGAAAATGAGGCAGCTGGTATAAAGTAAAAGTCAGGATGCACCCGATACCACTTTCAGACCAAGTACAAGTTCTTACATTTGGGTACTTGCCGAATACCAAGTACCAATATGAGTACTTCATACCATACAGTTCTTCTAACAAAGTTTTATTTTTATCAGATGTTTTTCACTTTCTGACTGTAACTAAAATACGACTTGTATAATAAAATTGCTTGTGTTAAAGAAGCCATTTCTCACCCCTCCTCTTGAATATTTAGCAGAGCATAGTTTGAAGTCTGCTCTACTTAATCATAATCGCTTATCTTAGAAGATACACACATTCCTTTTCCACCAAAAAAAGCTGGTTCGGAACTGGTTCTGGTTGAAAGTTGGTTCGGAGTTGGTTCGGCTTCAAACCGGCTTAGAACCTGTTTGTTTTTCCACTGACTGAGGCGCCCAGGAACGACGTCGTACGTCACTGTTTACGTCGCCATACATCTTAGCTGGAGATGCTTGCAAGTACAACATTACTTTGGGATTATATCGTCATTAACTCGTGTATCAAGAAGGCTTAAAGAAAACAGATACGAAATGTGCAAGTACTTTTAATATTTTCGTTTGATATGTAATCTTTTCTGATAAGTTATGTACCCCTGTCTTGTGTCTCCTAATGTCTTCAATCAAAAAAATAGGGGGAAAAAAATAGAAGCGCTTAAGTTAACTTAAAGCATAACAATTACTAGGGCAGAACTGGGTCAGTGTTTCTGCAAATGTTTCTTCTTGGCTTCGCGATACCTTTGTATGGTCCAAGAAAAGATGTTTAGAACACATCTAAACCCGCCCCAGCCCCAACGTAAGCATGAGGGTAGAAGAACGGTTCTAGGTGCCAAGAGCAAAGAGTTCGTGTGCCGGGCTTGAACCAGTTCTCCTGGCCGAGAACCGGTTCTTGTGGCTGTCGAAACACAAAGACTGGTTCTTTACTTGCTCCTGCTAGAGCTGCTCAACAGATGAGAGGTTAGGCTAATGTCTCATTGCCAGGTAAGGGCCGTTGCAGTTCACATTTTGTACGGTTTATCAAATGTATGCGCAGCGGCAAGCCCCATTCATAATAGAAGCGATTATGCCTCACTGGTCAGTTCGCGATCTGCTGGGTTTGATAGCACCTACTCCCCAAAGTCAGGAGCTAGTTCAGTGCCACCAGGCAAAAGGCATTCCTAGAACTAAAATAATTCCCAGTTCCAGTGATACTACTGTACACCCAAAGTACTTTACAATCATGGGATCTCTCCTCAACCACCACCAGTGTGCAGTATCCACATGTACTGATGATTGTTCACAAAATGGGACCAATTTTGATCTCGAGGTTTGACTCCGAGAGGGTTAGAGGAAAAGGTGAGAAAATTGAAGGAACCCAGTCTGATTCAGGGTACCTTCTTCTGGTAGATTGGGATCCAGTCGAGATGGTTGCAGACCAGTTTGTGGCCCTTGTGATGATCGTGCAGCGCGGTCTTGAGGTTCCCAAAGCGCTTTGTGAGATCTACCTGCAGCAGGCTCCTGGGCAGGTCCTTTCAGGTAGAAGCTAAAATGCGACGGGAAGCGGACCTACAGGAGAGTAAAGAACACATGGTCAGTGTCAAGAGAATTCATAGACGCAAATAGACTTCCACAGGAAAGTCTCATCACAATTGCTACAAATTCTGTTTAATGACAAGCGTCAAAGCAATATTTTCAGTTTATCGGTCAAATGCTCAATTAACTGACAGCAACTGAATCTTAAAGTAGAGTCCAGCGTGTAGCACTCTAAATCATCAAAACCAATGGAAACTGTAACAAAACCTAGATAACAGTTCAAGCAGTAAAATGGATTAGTAAACCGATAGATATCGATAGATAAATAGCAGCAATTGTGTAAGGTTTTCTCAAGAGAGGACTGGGAAGTGAACTATCAAGGGCCGGTCACTTCCTCTCCAGCCGGTAGACCATCATGTTTCATGTTTTTACAATTCTGTTACGGCTTTTCTTTTTTAGTTAAAGTGTTATGGGTAGTCTACCCTTTCTTTAAATAACGTAATCTGTTTATATAGACTTTCAATAATAGCTGTTATTTGATATTTTGTTTATTATCCTGGTTTATTTATTTTAATTCTTGCAGATCTCCTTGAAGATTATCCACCAACAGGTTTATGTTACTTTGAAATACTCAATTTTCTTATATGTTATTCTTCTTTATCTTAATGACAAGCTCTCTGGTTCTAAATTTCAGACAAATACACACACCAGACTTTATACATGCATATGGTGCTACAAACAAACATATTTTACATGCAATTAATGGATTGAAGAACTAATTTTGAGTCCATCCATCCATCTCTCCACTTCATGGGGACCAAGGTCGCGGGGCAGCAGTCTGAGCAGACATGCCCAGACCCTCCCCAGACACTTCCTCCAGCTCTCTGGGGGGACACCAGAGCTCCAGGCCAGCCGGGAGACATCATCTACCAGCGTGTCCTAGGTCTTGCCGGCTGCCCGCCAGTGGAGTGCCTGAACACCTCCCCAAAGGCGTCCAGAGGCATCTGAACAGATGCCCAAGCCACCTCAGCTGACCCCTCTCGATGTGGAGCAGCGCTCTGTGAGCTCCTCCGAGTGACCGAGCTTCTACCTATCTAAGGGACTGACCAGCCGCCCTGCGAGAAAGCTCATTCGGCCGGCTGCTGTCGGGATATGTCCTTTAGGACATAACAAAGCTTCATGACCATAGGTGAGAGTAGGAAGGTAAATTGACCGGTGCAATGGAAGCTTGCTCCAGGACTGGCTCCTGTCACCACAACAAGCCGATACATGGACCAGCCATTCTGCAGAAGCTGCACCAATCCAATATCTTGTGGGATCTCCAGGTCCATCCTTCCCTCACTCATGAACAAAGCCCCAAGTACTTTGATCCTCACTTTAAGGAAGGATTTCTCCACCCACCTGAAGTGAGCAAGCCACCTTTTCCGACTGAGGACCATGGCCTCGGATTTGAGGTACTGATTCTCCCATCCCCACCGCTCACACTCGGCTGCAACCGTCCCAGTGCATGCTGGACCTGGTGTGAAGACAGCTGCCAAAACAACATCATCTGCAAAGAGCAAGAGCGAAATTAGATTATCCCAAACCTGACACCTGCCGGCCCCTGGCTGACCCTAGAAATTCTGTCCATAACAAAATTATGAACAGAACCGGTAACAAAGGGCAGCCTTGCCGGAGTCCAACATGCACTGGGAAGAAGCTCTGACTTATTACGGCAAATGCAGGAACAAGCTCCTGCTTGGCATACAGGACCGGACAGCCCTAGCAAAGGACCCCGACCCCGTTCTCCCGGAGCACCCTGGCGCTGGGGGACACAGTTGAATGCCCTCTCCAAATCACAAGACCCATGTGGACTGGTTGGGCCAGAATCCCATGAACCCTCCAGCACCCTGCAGGAGGTATAAGTTAGTCCAGTGTTCCACAGCCCGGACGAAAACCGCACTGTTCCTCCTGAATCCGAGGTTCCACTGGCCGTATTCTGCCTCTCCAGTACCTGGCATAGACTTTCCCAGGAGGCTGAGAATGTGAGTGCCCCCCTGTGAGTTGGAACACACCTCCAACCTTCTGCTAAAAAGAGGAACCACCACCCGAGTATGCCATCCCAGAGGCACTGCCGACTCCAGCGATCTGCGGCGTGTGCAACCAAGCAGCCCCACAGACATCCAGAGACTGAGGTATTCAGGGCGGGTGTACCATCCACCCGGTGCCTGCCACCGGAGTTTCTTGACTACCTGAGTGGCCTGGGGTGTGGTGGTGCAGATCCACCTTGAGCCCTCAGCCTCTGCTTCCTCAGATGGCGAGGGCGCACAGGCTGAGATTGTAGGAGACCCTCGAAGTATTCCTTCCTTCCGTGCCATGACATCCCCAGTTGAGGTCAACAGCCGGTGCCCACCTCCCTGCAAAGCAGCGTTGGTCAGGGGATCTTGTTCCTCCCTCCCTGAGGCGCCTCAGTTTTGCCAGGAACCTCTTCTGGAGGCCAGGCGAGACGTCCTTCTCCATGGCTCTCACCGAGTTCCTCCCAGGCAGCCAGCTTTGCCCTCCCACAGACCACCCGGGCCGCAGTCCGCTTGGCCTGACGGGTACCTGTCAGCTGCCTCCCGGAGTCCCACAGGCCAACCAGGCCCGACGCGGTCTCTCTTCTTCCAGCTCACGGCATCCTTTATCTCCGGTGTCCACGCACCGGTGTCGGGGGATCGCCGCTTCTGGACAGGCACCGGACCTCCAGGCCACACTTGCGGCCACCAGCTCGACAGACGAGAGGCGGCGACTGCTCCACTGCAACTGATCTCAGCTCCCCCTCAGGGATCTGGCGTGGCTCTGCCGGAGGTTGAGGTGAAGATCTCTCTGACAGCAGAGATTGGCCAACACCACAGACCCTTACAGTGTCGCTTCGGTCTGCCGTACTGTCTCGGCCTCCTTCCCCCGCCAGTCGTGGACATTCCAGCTCACCACCAGGTGGCGTGATCTGTTCGACAGCTCCGCCCCTCTCTTCACCCGAGTGTCCGAGCACATGGGCCGAGGTAGATGAAACGACTCACAAAGTCGATAGGCATCTCGGCCTACGACCTAGGGTGTCCTGGTGCCAAGTGCACCTGATGGAGACCCTTATGCTTGAACATGGTGTTCGTTACTGGACAAACTGTAACTAGCACAGAAGTCCAATAACTGAACACACTCGGGCTCAGGTTGGGGGACCGTCCTCCCAATCACGCCCCTCCAGGTGTCACTGTCATTGCCCACGTGAGCGTTGAAGTCCCCAGAGACGAAATCCAGTAAGCACTTCCAGCACTCCTCCAAGACCCAAGAAGGCCGGATATCACTGCCGTTCGCCCGTAAGCACACACGACAGTGGAGTATACCAAACAGTACGGCAGGAAACGACCCTCATTCACCGGGGTAAAGCCATGCCTGAGAGTGATCCCGACTATCTCTCAGTGAAGCCTCTCGACCTGCACAGCACAATCTCAGGCTCCTTCCCCGCAGCGAGGTGACGTTCCACGTCCCTAAGGCTAGTTTCCGTGTCCAGGGATCGGAGTCGCGAGAGCCCCTGCCTTCGACTGCGCCCGATCCTCTCTGCACCGGCCCCTTACGGCTCCTCCTGCAGGTGGTGAGCCCACGGGAAGACGGTCCCACGTCGCCTCCTTCGGGCTGAGCCCGGCGGGACACGCCGTGGGGGGCAGCCCGGCCCCAGGGCGCTCGCATGCGGAGCCCCAGACCCCGGGCCTGGCTCAGGGTGGGCCCCGGCTGCGCCATCCCGGGCGACGGAACGATCCTGTTATATCTTCACTAATAAGGGGTGTGAACCGCTCTTAATCTAACCAACAGCATAGCCTATTTCCTTGCGAAACCCTACCAGGGCCATGCCAGACAACATAGCTCCTAAATCATTCGGGTACTCAAACCCCTCCACCACGTTAAGGTGGCAGTTCAAGGAGGGGCTACTACTTTTTTTTTTTTTTTTTTTTTTTTTTTTTTTCTTTTTTTTTTTTTTTGTAAAAAAACTTTATAATGTAATTCTGTATTTCTTCTATTTATTTATTTTTTCATTCATTTCAGATAAAAGTGTTTTTTAATAATATTTAACCAGTGATTTAATTCACTTTTATTCTCAGCTTTAGTTTTTATTTTCATTTAGTAATTTTAAAACTTATTTCAAGTAGTTGCCCTAATTTTAGTTTTGTTTTTCCATCTAATATTTAGATTTCATTTTAGCTTTATTTTCAACAATTTAAAGATGTTTACTTAACCTCAAACTTTAACGTTACCAATTTTCAGTATTATTTATATTAAATTGTAGTATTTATTAATACTATTTTTAATATATAGTTTTGTTTTCTAGTTTTCATTTAGTTTTAGTAATTTAGTTACTTGCTTTGACCATATTTTTATTAGTATTAGCAATTTAGCTTTAATTTATTTTTATTTTCAGTTTTACTTTTAGTCATTTCAGTACGTCAAACTCAGCGGAAATTAGACATGTTGCCTTGGCAAATATTGAATAATTTTAGAAAACAAAAACGTGAACATGAAATATAATCCATGTACCTTCTTCTCTAAGGTGAATATATCTGTTTTGTCGTCGTTACAAAAAGTTATCACGTTCACATCTGTCAGCAGTCATTCTGACTGTCGTCGGACAAACAGAGTTCCAGTCCAGAGATATAAATCCCAGGTAAGAAAGTACATGGACACTTTTTTGGAATTTCTAGGAGTTTTGCTCATTATCATTTAAAGAGACATGCACCGAAACAGGTTGCTGTGAACAGAGCTGTTTTTGAGGAGGTAAAAAGGGTGTTTTTTACAGTAACCATTTAGGAATTTAAAAGTATTTACAAACTTTCCATGCAAGACCCTAAAGAATCATACAAACTTGTGGAAAATGGGAATTCGATGACCTAATGACTTTAAATAATACATAAATGACAATACATAAGC
>JAQIUQ010006591.1:0-25764 GCA_030378365.1 Hybognathus amarus
GGTGCCATTTACTAGGGGGGACTTTAACTCATGCGACTTCTGCAAATGCAGTGATAAAGTTCATCATTTATTTTTATGAATAAAAATGTTTCAAAACACCCCCCCATTTTTTTCTTCACAAATTGCACCCTGTATACTGTATATATATATATATATATATACACACACACACACAAAAATATAATATACACACAGCACACACACATACACATACATATATATACATATATATACATACATATTATATATATATATATATATATACATATATATACATATATATATACATATATATACACATATATATACACATATATATACACATATATATACACATATATATACACATATATATACACATATATATACACATATATATACATATATATATACATATACATATACATATATATATATATAATACAGCTATGGAAAACATTAAGAGACCACTGCCAAATCAGCAGTTGCTCTGGATTTATTATATATATTAAAAATAATAAATCCAGAGCAACTGCTGATTTTGCAGTGGTCTCTTAATTTTTTCCATAGCTGTATATACACTCACCGGCCACTTTATTAGGTACACCTGTCCAACTGCTCGTTAACACTTAATTTCTAAGCAGCCAATCACATGGCGGCAACTCAGTGCATTTAGGCATGTAGACATGGTCAAGACAATCTCCTGCAGTTCAAACCGAGAGCATCAGTATGGGGAAGAAAGGTGATTTGAGTGACTTTGAACGTGGCATGATTGTTGGTGCCAGAAGGGCTGGTCTGAGTATTTCAGAAACTGCTAATCTACTGGGATTTTCACGCACAACCATCTCTAGGGTTTACAGAGAATGGTCCGAAAAAGAAAAAACATCCAGTGAGCGGCAGTTCTGTGGGCGGAAATGCCTTGTTGATGCCAGAGGTCAGAGGAGAATGGCCAGACTGGTTCGAGCTGATAGAAGGGCAACAGTGACTCAAATAACCACTCGTTACAACCAAGGTGGGCAGAAGAGCATCTCTGAACGCACAGTACGTCGAACTTTGAGGCAGATGGGCTACAGCAGCAGAAGACCACACTGGGTGCCACTCCTTTCAGCTAAGAACAGGAAACTGAGGCTATAATTTGCACAAGCTCATCGAAATTAGACAATAGAAGATTGGAAAAACGTTGCCTGGTCTGATGAGTCTCGATTTCTGCTGCGACATTCGGATGGTAGGGTCAGAATTTGGCATCTACAACATGAAAGCATGGCTCCATCCTGCCTTGTATCAACGGGCTGGTGGTGGTGGTGTCATGGTGTGAGGAATATTTTCTTGGCACTCTTTGGGCCCCTTGGTACCTATTGAGCATCGTTGCAACGCCACAGCCTACCCGAGTATTGTTGCTGACCATGTCCATCCCTTTATGACCACAATGTACCCAACTTCTGATGGCTACTTTCAGCAGGATAATGCGCCATGTCATAAAGCTGGAATTATCTCAGACTGGTTTCTTGAACATGACAATGAGTTCGCTGTACTCAAATGACCTCCACAGTCACCAGATCTCAATCCAATAGAGCATCTTTGGGATGTGGTGGAACGGGAGATTCGCATCATGGATGTGCAGCCGACAAATCTGCGGCAACTGTGTGATGCCATCATGTCAAAATGGACCAAACTCCCCGAGGAATGCTTCCAGCACCTTGTTGAATCTATGCCACGAAGAATTGAGGCAGTTCTGAAGGCAAAATGGGGTCCAACCCGTTACTAGCATGGGGTACCTAATAAAGTGGCCGGTGAGTGTATGTATATATATATACATACATACATACATATACAAATATTGAAATTTTCTTCTAAAATGATCATTTTTATCAAGCTTGTATATTAAAGTGCAGTAATTTCACTTAAATGGCAATGAAGATTACCTATTAATTGTCATTTAAGTGAAATTACTGAACTTAAATATACAAGCTTGATAAAAATGGTCATTTTAGAAGAAAATTTCAAATGGCATTTAGAGGCTTTTGCATCTGAACTCTTCATATATATATATATATATATATATATATATGTGTGTGTGTTATACATACATATTGCTTCATTAACTGACAATTGTTAATAAGAAATATAATCTGATATAAACTATAATATAATAAAAATGTTTAACTAATTAATAATTGTTTTAATACATAATTTTAAACCCAACAATATTCTATTTGAGAAGTATCCTAGTTATCCAGCTTTAAAATAAACCTCTTGACGTTTTGCTGTAACGGGATGGAACTGTTATATTTTTTGTGTTGCTTACTGTACATCTAGTACACTGTACATATAGTGACACTGTTATAGTATACATAGTGGAAAAATATTGTGGTAAAACATCAAATGCACAGATGTGTATAAAGATTTTATACAACAACTCTCTCACCTCATACTCTGAGAACTTGACAGAGTTTTCCAGGTCCATTTTGTCATCAGGAGGAGGAGCGTCTCGTGTGGCCAAAGCCAAGCAGCGCAGTGTGTCTCTGCCTGACCCCCAGTCTCTAATAGTGCTCATCAGCTCCTCCTTCACAGTCATGGTCAATGGGACACGGTCTTTACCAACACGCACATACTGGCAACGGTCGATCACGCTCTCTGGAGCACCCTACATATAGAAAGAATGAAAAGAAAAACAGGTGTGATGCATATAGTAAAGTTTACTGAAGGTATTTATAGATGTCCGATGTTCAGTGTTGGGGGTAACGCAGGGTATGTAATTAGTTTACTCTTTTTAAAGTAACGCATTACTCTCTAAATCTACAACAAAATATTTGAGTTGTGTGTTCAAATAAGCAACTCAAGTGACTTTGTTTTCCTAAATATAGACTGGCAGCTCTCCCGTCCTCATTTTGAGAGAAATCAGGAGAGGCAGAGGCGTTGTGTGTGATGTGAACATGATGGATATTGTAGCTCTAGACTAAATGTGTGTATGCTATATTCCTCTCACTTGCACAGAAAATCATCATTACTCCAAATAAATAAAAACATTGAAATACAAACTCAGAACATTATACAAACAAACCTACTTTATGTATTACTGTACAGGGGTGAATTTGCATTTCCTTTTGCATTTGCACCTTTTGTCAAAAGGGCCTATATATTTGCCAAAAAAAGAACCTTTTTTTCTTTTATTAAAAACAAAAAACAAGACCAGCCCAGATGAGAGAAAGTAACACAAAAATAATGCAATGTATTACTTACCATAAAAAGTAACCAACTAATGCAGTTAGTTACTTTTTAGGGAGTAATGCAATATTATGAAGCATTGCTTTTTAAAAGTAATTTTCCCCAACACTTCCACTGTTTTTGGATGTGTTTAAGCTAGCAATACCTTGACAAACATCTTGCTCTGAGAGTTTGAGCCGTTGGGAGTGCAGTACACAGACATGGACTTCCTGTCTCTGGAAAACTCCAGTGTGAATTTCTTCTGCATGAGTTTTCTGATAATCTAGGGGGAAGAAGGAAAGAAAAAGAGAAGAGAGAATGAGATATGTTGCATTAAACAAAAGTGAAACACTCTCTGCTAACAGTGTGTATGTATGTTGGGTAAAATGCTACTCTCTCAGCTGTTTTCTAGGGTTGCCTTCAGACATCACTGTTTGTAGTCAGCAGTCAAGCCCAGGTGGTTGGAGAAGAGTCTCAAACACAGTAACTGTGCAGTAGATGCAACATTGCAGTAGATTTCTCAAAACATGTTTGGACTTTAATTACAGTGGCAACAGAAAATTTCTAAATAGGTTGAAACCAACCGCAGGGTTAAACAATTGGCTTTATGCACAGCTCCACTACTTCCTGAACTTCAGCCAGCTCCTTTGTTTCCTGTCTGCCAGTATTGGACAAACTGATTAATCCAGGTGTGCCTGACCTCAGTAGTCACAACTACAATAATCAAACACACCTGGATTAATCAATTTGTCCAATAATGGCAGACAGGAAACAAAAGGAAACTGAGCTGTTTTTGACCAGGTAAAATGAGCGTTTTCTTACAATACTAATGAGAATGTTTAATTAAAGTAAATTACAAACTTTTCATTTAGACCCTAAAGAATCAAATTAACTTGTATGAAAATGGCATTATGTATACCCTTTAACTATTCACTTTTAAAAATAAATAAATGAAATAAAAATAACCACAAAAAAATATGCAAGAGAAAGGATGCAATGATGCAAGAGCATCATATTGCCACTAGGTGGAAACCACCTCCTTCACATGAAACAGAGCATTTACTGTACACTGACCTACCTGCTTACTCTGTTGCTGTTTCTGTTTCTGTCAGTGGCTCTGTTTTATATTGGGATCAGATGATTTACTCAGTTATTCTACAGATGTTTAGATAAGGCATGGATGTGTGAGAGAAAACCAGTGACTCCTGTTTCTAGCTTATCTGAGAACATGACATCATTCCTTAGGAAGTTTCCTGTGTTCTCAATCCTCAACAGCTTTAAAAAAGAAAAGCACATCTAACTCCCTATTACATCAATTAATGTGTCCATCCAACCATCTGACATGTTTGAAAGTGTACCAACAACATGTAGAGACAGAAGAAATGTCTCTTTTTTGTTTCCACAGGGCAGTGAAGTTTTGGATCAGAGTGGAAAAGTTTAGATAACCAGGCGAGTGTATGAAGAGGTTATCTAAATATTATGCTTTTCCTCAGGGAGTCTGTGAGACTAAGTTTCTTTTTTTGGACAAGAAAATGATTCAGGGGTCAGCAGAATAAAGAAAGTGGTGCTGGTCATTCACTCTTTCAGAGAAAAATGAATCCCGTAGGGAAGAGGGGGATCAAGACTAACACTGTTCCAATGTTTTTATTTTTGTCCCAGTGGTCTTTCACATCATACTTAGACCAACTGGCATCCATGCATAAAGTTTATTAACTTGTGTAAGTGTTTGTGTTAGAGACATTTCCCATCATGTTTTCAGGGTTTTAGTAAAAATCATTTTGTTAATATGCAAGAGAAACACGCACACATATCAGTGCTGTCAATACATAAAAAAAATGTTTCAATTAAATCGCACATCTGTAATTGCTATCATTCACACCTACTCTAACATTAAAGTTTTTTTTAAATATATTTTTATGTTGTAATAATTTGAAATCTATCAATTTTAACATTTATTAGGGTTTAAAAAAATACAACATTTAATTTAAGTGAACTTAATTTTAGTGAATCTTCACATAAATCATGAGTATGTTGTAATAAATGACACATTTACCTGTGCCCTTCAATATAACAGGATTAAATTTTTCTATTGGCCCAGTCAGATCGCTTCAGATTACCTTTCGAGTACGGTTCACTCGGATTGCTTCAGTTTCTAAAACTTATTGGGAAAACTCAGTTTTCACCAAATACTGAACCTGATTGGTTCACGCCTTTTAGCCTGTCAAAAAGGGCGGGGCTGATTGCCTACTTAAGTCACTGATGATAATCTCACCGACTCCGAAGAGAAGAAAGAAGCCTCGCCGTAGAACAAGCCTGAAGCAGGTTATTAATGGCGCTTTCACACTTGCAACTCACTTAGTGTTTCTCCCCTGTGGCCATCAAGATGTTACTCGGAGCAAATTTCACGATCTAAAAGTTCAAATTCAAGCAGCATTTGCTTCAAAATGACGCACCATGAGTGGCTCATAGAGGCCTCATCTTCATCCCTCAGATGAACACACAATGAGTGAATCGCTTGCCTTTCTATGCCCTTTAGAGCACAGGCTATAATGCTTTCGGTTCTCCCCTCCACTGAGGATGAGCAGACGCCGCACTCACTGCGCTAGTAGCATGGCGCTATTGAACTGCTTTCCCCATAAGAATCAGAAACTGACATAATGCGAGTGATCCGAATTGAAAGGGAACTTTTTGGTTACAAACATAAACTTGGTTCCCAGAGATGACAGGAATGAGCAGTGCGTAGCTTGCTGTGTTACTGCGCTTACATGAGAGTTGGCGCTACCACTCCTTAATCAAATGAAAATTCTGATGAAAATGACTTTCAGTGTGACTTAAATAGGCTGTAGGCCCCACCCGTCTCAGTGGGCTAAAAGGGCATCTGTCTGTGCAGGTGCAACAACAGCAGGTTTATAAGGCAGCTATCACTTCAAGACCTGTCACACATAATGCAGATCTGACACGTATCCCATTTTCTCACAAATCTACGTTAATTTAAGACCTCATTTAACTGTGCTTGCAAGGATCCTGAACAGAACGGCCATGTTTTTATTCCTTTTAAATATCCTGTCTTGCACTACTGGACAAACCTTATGAGCTGTAATATTTCTTTTGAAGCTTCAAATATCTATCGCTCCATTTATCGTTTTTCATCCCTAACTCGCCTGTTATGTTCTCTTTTATTGCAGTCTGTCTCATATCCCGGTGCACACCATGGTTCCCTTCTTACCAAGTTACAAGCTCCAGCTCGGTCCACTTTGCTCAGTCCAGAGAGATCCGTTTTAAACACGTTCATCTTCTCAACCAGTGTTGTGAGCGCAGTTTCCGTGGCCTCACCCACTTTCTCGTACACTCCTTTAGCCTGAGGGACAGCATGAGCACAAAAGTCTGTAAACATTCAGTGCTCTATCAGCACAAACAACATGAAGTCTATGGCACTTGCATTATCATTTAAAACATAAGACTAGAGTCAAGCACTCACTTCACTGTACATGTTCTTAACATTTTTGTCCAGTTAATTTTCATGCCTTTCCCAGTCATTCTTGATTACTGGATTATATATTATTGTTATGAAAAGCACATTTTGATTTAAAAAAAATAAAAACAATAATATAGTGAAATATAATTTCAATTTAAAATATATTTTTATTTTAAAATATATTTTAAAATGTAATTAAATTCCTTTTTTTGGCATCATTACAGTCTTCAGTCTAGTGATTCTTCAGAAATGATTCTAATATAATCATTTACTGCTCAAGAAAGATTTCTTATTACCAATGTTGAAAACAGTTCTGCTTAATTTTTGTTGTGAAAACCATGATTCTTTGATGGAAAAATTACAGCATTTATTTAAAAGGAAAGCTTTTTTAACAATATAAAAGTCTAAATGAGAAATTTATAAACAGTGATATATTGTAAAAATTATTTTTTTTGTTTTATATTACATTTCAAGACTATAAATCACAATTTTAAATCTATAGAATATTTCCAGGTTTTCCATGACTGTGGGAATCTGGTTTGTAACTGTAATTCCAGCACCTAAAGATCATGGGCTGTCACTACTCCTCGATTAAGTACTCGATTTAAAAAAAACTTTTTACACATAGAATTTACAATGGCAGGTAACCGGCAAGATCCCAGAAGTGGCGCATTCCACAGAAAAGAATCCATGAACTGCATTATTAGATTTCTAGATTTCTAAGGCTGCACAAAGTATTGAAACCATTAAAAAAAACGCTACAGTACAGCATAGATCATGCTATTATTGAGTGCTTAAATTATTTACATGCTTGCAAGTTACGTGTGTTTGTGTTCACAGATGTACCGTTATCATTTACATTCATGGAGCGCGTCTCAAACTCTATTTCTGCACATGCTGCGAGTTTAGGTTACTCATAACGTTCATCTGAACGCAATGTGCACCATTTCATCAGATTTGTAAGGGAAATCATTTATAAATCTACTCCAACAAAGGAAAATACATCATATGTTCCTAAATATGCAAAATGTTCATCAAGATTCTTAAAAAAGAAGTCTAAACCCTTGCTCTGAGTTTGCATGTTTTGATGTCCACAAGAAATGACAGTGGCTGTAGCATTTCTATTTTAAAGAAGTTGCCAAATATTAAAGATTAAGTTAACATTTGAATTAAATATTGCATAGCCAATATTAAACCAGGATTTGATCTACTGTAAAGTGCACCAACACCAGGGTGTGGGTGCCCTCTGCAGGTATGTTATACATAGCCAATTGAACATAAGCTGATTATATTATACATTTTCACAGTGTTTTTCCATAGAAATATAATATGATTACTATATTTTGATACTTTATTTGAAAAAAATAGTTTTGCCTCATAGTTATTAATTATATATGAATTTTAAGTCATTTTAAAAGCTATTGTTTACTTAGGTCTGTTTTTATTACTACATAAAAGAATTTTTTTTTTTTTAAATAATTGACCAATAACTCGATTACCAAAATAATCGTCAGTGATAGCCCTAACAGTGTGTTCTATGAAAATCCCAGGCTAACATTTGTTACTTATCATTCAAGCACATAGTTCCTGTGTTAACATCTATAATGGTTTATTAGATTCACAGGTCCTTTTATGGATGGTGTTAAACTATTGTTTAAATATTTGCATTATTCCAGGAACCAGGGTGCTGTGGCAGTGAAACACGACTAGCTTTTACTCAGCTAGCGATTATTTATCCTATTAAAAACATGGTCAGATTAAAGTAATACGACATTTTTATAAAAGATTTGCTTGATATTGCGGATTTGGTGGCGTCATTTAACTTTAACATTAGATTGAGTGCCTTTAACAACAAAGCATGCTTTAAAAATCTTCAACTTGTCCTAACTTGCACTGTCATTTACCCTACCCGACAACCACAGAAAAAGCAATGATATTTACGCAACAGTAACCATGATACGATGGCAATGGCACAGAGGTGAGAAATACAAGCCAAAAAGCTGTCTGTCCCTAAAGAGCACAGTTTGAATAGTTAAGACTTCAGCAATGAGAGTAGGATAGACTCAAAAACACTGAACAAGACTCATTTTGTTAAACTCAGAGGGGGAAATATGGCAACCGAGGCTTGGATGCAGGAGAAGATCCACGCACACACCACTGACCTCATTATAGTCCAGTGAAGAGTCATTGCACAGGGAGCAGACAGTAGCCAGTTCCACTAGACCATCATAATCTCCACACTGGACAGGGTTGTCGGCTTTCAGCCTAAGGGGAAGACAGATATTGTAAGAAAAAGGGATGTAAATGCAAACTAAGTATCCAGAATGAGTATTATATTATTTGGAGGAGGTAAAAATGACCAGATGTTTTGTGAAAGATCAAGGACACAGAGTTTGTTTGTGTGTGTTCTTACACTTGTCCCTCCGGAGCATAGGTTGAGCCGGTGATGGTGAACTCATGCAGAGAGCAGCTGGTGTCATCAGCCTTATTAACCACAAACATCTAAGAGAGACAGAAGTGAGATAGGGAGAGAGACAGCATGAGAGACATGGAGATTAACAAAACATACTGCACATAAGGCTTACAAATTCTTTTGGACATTTCATTTCTATGACTTCTTTCCAGTTGTTCATGATTATTGGATTAGGATTGGATTTTTTTTTTCAGAGATTGCAATCAGAAAATGTGAAAAACATGATATATATTAATAAAAATAAATTATACATTCATAGTTGTATAAAGTAAACTTATAATTATATACATTACTATTCAAAGTTTAGGGTTGGGAAAACTTAAAATATAATGATACATTTTTTCCCAAAATTATTTCACGATTGGAAAGTTTGAAAGAACATAATTTATTTGAGTTTTTTTCTTCTTTTTTTACAATGTGAAAGTCTTTCCTGTCCCTTTTGACCAATTTAATGCTTAATGAAAGAACTCCAAACTTTTGAATGTAATATTATAATAATAATAAAATTCTTATTGTTGAGCCTTGTAAGAAAAAAATAGAATGCAAAATATAGAATGCCCACTACAAAAACCATCATGATGCTTATTTGTTTAACATTTAAAAGTGTTTTTTTTTTTTTGTAATTAAATAAGTTGGAAAAACAAATTCCACAACCATGCCTAAGAAAACATGAAAAGTTAAAAGGTTAAAAGACGAACAAGAAAATAAATTCTCCAAGGCATCTGAAAATAGTTACAAACCCCAATTGCATTAAAAAAAAAGACAGCAGCGAAGAAGAAAAAAACAGCCACCAACAGACAGTTGTGACTCCACCCAATCAGCTCTGGGGTTTCCCTCATCCCGCGGCCAATCAGAGGCAGAGCAATGATGTCATAATGTGCTGGGTAGGTTCCTGTGTTTAATGGCCTGGCATGAGCTCTTCCCTGTCTGAACCAACACAACACAACTGCCAACAGACAACACAGACTACAATAAACTACTGCCTCCTACTGAAATGTCTGCTTTCAATAGATCAAATGAGGTGAAAAAAAGAGCAAACTAATAACTTTGCCCATGTTTCAACAGAGATTTGTCCAGTTTTATTATAACTCCAGGTGTTGTACTATACTGTGTTGTTTAGTGTGCACAACCAAGGCTAAATTGTACTGCGTTACTTTACAAATAAAGTGTTTCTGATTTTTGGAATCAACACCACAAGTGTTCAAAAAAGCTAGTTCAGCCTGACAACCTCAGACAAATCAGCAAAACCCATAATGCAATGTCTTTTTTTTTTACATCTTTGCCTTTGCTACGACATTCATCACACTGAAATGGACCAGCAGGAGCTGTGGCAGCCCTGGGCGTGTTTCAGCAGAGAGAAGAGAGATCTTATTTCCTCACTATCCCCTCCAGTATGTGGGCATAGGGCATGAAACAGCTGGATGGTGGAATGGAACTCATAAAGCCAATTTGGCCAACACCATTGATCGCAGTTCCCACCTTTCTGTTTGTATGACAGGTCTGAAATGGAGGTGCGCGCTGGGAACGAGTAGAAATGACTCCTGATCTGATGAGGTGCCGTAAATGTTGACTATGCCGGTGGACTTGCTGAAATGTGTTTTATCATGATTAAAGGGATAGTTCACTTTGAAATTAATTTTTGATATGTTTTAGCTTACCTCAAGGGCATCCAAGATGTAGGTGTCTTTGTTTCCGCACTATTTTCAATTTTTACATTTTTCAGTCAAAACGTTGTTGTCTATCAGTCATACACTGGAGGCTAAGGGGGTCCACCAAAAAGCATGCAGAGAAGTCAAAATTAAACATGATTTAATGACTCGTAAATGTAAGTACACATTGATGGCCTAAGATACACGAAACGAGCGGTTTGTGTGAGAAAACGAACAGTATTTATATCGTCTTTACCTCGTGTAATCACAATGACGTCCAAGTGATCTGAATCAGTTATGCAATGTCCAACTGAACCGAACTGAATCAGTTCAATGTTCGCTTGCCTGTGACGTCACCCAATACTCACGCGGAGATTTTGGAAGTTTCACCTTTTACTAAACATATTTAGATATAACGAAATTGTCTTCCATTGCGGTTTCCCGTATATCTAAAATATGTTTAGTGAAAGGTCAATCTTCTGAAATCTCTGTATAAACAAAGAGTGACGTAGGCCAGCGTAGACGCACAAGCGATCACTTCCGGCGCATGCGCAGACCATTTTGTCATGGCTATGATTACAAGAGGTAAAAGCGATATAAATACTGTTCGTTTTCTCACACAAACTGCTCGTTTCGTGTCTTAGGCCATCAATGTGTACTTACATTTACAAGTTATACACATGTGTACTTACATTTACAAGTTTAAATCATGTTTAATTTTGACTTCTCTGTGCATGCTTTTTGGTGGACCCCCTTAGCCTCCAGTGTATGACTGATAGACAACAACGGTTTGACTGAAAAAATGTCAAAATTGAAAATACTGTGGAAACAAAGACACCTACATCTTGGATGTCCTTAAGTTAAGCTAAAACATATCAAAAATTAATTTCAAAGTGAACTATCCCAAGTTGCATGAATAACACTAAAACACACACACTACCAAGAAGTAGGTTCTTATCAATATCCGCACTCTGCTCTATAATGAAGCATCTAAACTTGGACATCACTAAAACAACACTTGCCAAGCAACCATGTATGGGCAGTTCCTTAAAAAAGAAAATCATATGAAAGGTTGTCTCAAATGTACACAATTGTACAAACATGCAGAGGGAAAAACATCCTCTCTTGGCATGACTTTACTCACAGCAAGACTCAATTAAACATGTCTGATTAAAGAATTAATGGAGCAGTTAAGTTGTAAAACTTTCGGAGTTCCACAGTACTCCTGTTTCCTGTTTGAAATGGACACATACACAAAATTAAAGAGTGGAAAACAAAGCGAGCGAGAATCAGAGGGCTGGATCATGCCCCTAAGCCCTTAAAATAAATAGATTATTGAGTTTGCTTGCTTTGCTGGAAGAGAACAGTCTTCTCAGGCTAAAGAAATGTCTTTATAAAGTAATGACCAAATGATCATAACAACTACTGGTACAGAGTGCCATTTCTCTGCATTTGTTCAGCTAACATAAAAGAGCAAATAATTAGATGGATATTTTTGGGAACATTACAGCATGCGATTGCTGCTTTTTGATTGTGGGAACAGTGGGCAAGCTGATCCCAACCACAAGTTACAAAAGCAGCAGGTTCTCTTTTCTGGTAAACACTATTTTTGTGGTCTGCTTCTCTGGTCTTTAACTACACAGGAATCTGTGCCGCTCGATTTCCACAAACACAATGCAAACAGACATTGTCCACTGGGCAAGAGGAAATAGAAGAAAATTAGACCCAGTTGCCAGCCCACTATCACAATGTACCCCTTTGACCTCGGAATGCTACTGTAGTCTCCGACATGTTCATTTTGTGAAAAATGTGTGTTTGGTTGTAACTTCATCTTTAGATATTTATAGGCCTGCATGTCACCCCAATGACATGTTCTACAAATAAACCCTACTCTTCATGTATACTGACTTTATCATTCTTTGATTGTTGAACCAATTACCATGGTTTAAAATATGAAATAATATCTACATATTATATTTATTAAAATATTAATACTATTAATATTTACAATATTTTAATCAAATCTGCTAAATAGAAGATTTTGCCTCACAAGAATTTAGACTTCTTTGTATGGCCTGAGTAAATAAAATGTATATTTTGTGCAAAAATAATTAATTAACACGCGTGTCTGTCTTTTAATCGCATATCTCTCGAACCGTTTAGTCCGATGGATCTCAAACTTGACAAGTGTCTTGCTACGGGCATGAGCAAGTGCAGTGCCGAGTTTGACGTTGTTTGGGTTAGAAATGCTGAAGATATTGCTAAATATATCGCTATAAGAAGCACACATTGGCAAAACACACACAAAAAAATTATTTTGCATGGGTATTTTGCATTAGTTACTATAATGACCAACACAAACTACCAAGAGCAGAGTAAATTAGCTTCTGGTTTAAGACGTGCTTTTTGGAATAATGGCGCAAAAGCATATGCAATAAGGTCAGACACAAAAATACTGTTCGTGCTTTTCAGTGGAAATTTTTCACTGTGTGTCTTTTGTTTACAGTCATTTATAAATCAGATCTGCACCAAAAACACCAACAACCATCCCATAACTTGGCAGACAAGGAACTGTGTTGCGATACGTTGTCATAGCAACAGATACCAGGGAACAGGGTAGCATGCAGTGATATGCAATGATGAGCCTTGATAAGGATATGTGTGTGTGTGTGTGTGTATATATGTGCGTATTTTCACAGGAGTGGAAAATAATTTTAGACACCTGTATTTCAGCTTGATTTAGCCAAAGTGACTTCCGCTGTTCCGCATTAGTGCCAGTGACACTTGGATGATGTCTGGTCTCCAAAAAGGCACCCAGTGGGTTGATTGGCTTAGGCGATCCCGAACAACACTGCGATATAGTGACAGCACTAATTCCAGACCGAGGATAAGCATCTTGTCTGTCCCTATAATAAGCCTCTCAGAGCAGAATGCTTTTAGTGCTTAACATTACAAGGCACAGGAGGTTTAACAGAATGTGGAATCCATTTGGGAAACATTTCCACAAGCTCAATTTTACAACTTTGTCTTGCATGTGAAATGTCTTTTCTTTTTCTTTAGGGACTCTTTAGGTGATTTTGGCTGACATTGTTGCCTGTTCCCCACTGTGGACTACGAGAATGAGCAACAATCAGACATACATGTATTTATCTGCTTCTAAATTGAAGTTGGCCTCAGATTATTTGCAGAACTTTAATATGTATGTCTCTTCCCTATGTTCATATGTGATATAATTTGTTAAATGTCTGATATTAATTAATATTAATGGAAAAGGAAAATCAAAACAAGGACTACTGTGTTCAAAATAGAGTAATTTAGCACAAAAGGCACCTAGTACAAAAATACAGTACGTTACAGTGAATAGTCCGCATTAAGCTTTCTAAACACGTGTGACCGTGACTCTGCATTCATTCTTGGATCGTGCTGCAGCGGGAGCAGACGCAAGGAGCGTGCGTGAGTGGCATAAAAACGAAGGATTGCAGGCGGGAATCCCTTGCTGGGTAAGATGCTGAAGACCAAGGTATGAAAGCAAGAGGATGAGGAAAAACGGCTATCAGACACAAAGTCCAGCCTGGACGAATAAAAGCAGGCAAAGCCAAGATGTAGCTGTAGTATATGACCTACAGTAAGTCATTATCAGCCAGCCCAGTGCCCACCACACCATAATCCTGCTGACAAGAGAAGCTAAAAGCAAATCCATATACAAAAAAAGAAAAATCGAATATTTTTCTATACAAATCCATAAATATTTTTCTACATATATTTACAGCATAATGAAAAGTGAATGGGGTTTATTTAGCATGTATTGAATACTTCCCTGCTGAATAAAAGCATTAAAAGAATCATAAACTGCATTTTTCTGCATTTTACATAAAACATCATAATTTAGAAGTAATAGGCTATATGCTGTTTTTGAACTTGTCTTTGAAACAGTTTTTATGGCCTTGCCACATTCAAAACTTGGAATTACAAAACCATCATTTCTATGAATAGATAACAGTTCTGCACATTAAAATCATTTTGGAGGTTCCCGCACGTGTGGAATTGTTTTGAAAATGTCCGATGTTGAAAAATAGCAACCGGTGAAATTCAGCCATACATATTTGAGCTACAGTCTGATTGTGAATTAGAAAGACAACAAACCTACACCTCAAATACACAGGATACTTGTAATTAATCATCTTTATGTTGTATTTCATTACATTATATTAGCATTGAAACAAAGACAGAAAGGTGTTCATCTCGTTACATGGTTGAAACATTTGCCAACTGTGAAACATGTATGCGTATTAAATTTGCTTTATAAGTCTTGGTTATGGCAAATAAAGTTACCACAGTTATAGTTGACAGGAGAACTTAATGTTTATTGTAAACAAATGATCAATAACATTGTTTGTTGCACTGTTGTTCTTATATTCATCGTTAACCATTTCAGTAAAGTGAAAGTACATATCAAACAATCTATGATAGGCAATATGTAATTTTAATATGTAAGACACTGACACGATTTGTAACTTCTTTAAAAAAGTTAATCCAGGCTTTTTTGATGTTAGGAGCACAAGGAATGCAAAGACTCTGTTTTTCCACAACTTGGCAGTGCAAAACATCTTTGCAAAACGTCAAAATGGGTTTGTTGCTGAAGGAATCATGTGTTTGTGCCTCTCTCGTATTTCCATATGCAAGACGTGTGAATTGGTAATGATGTAAAGAGGCAATGATGTAGAAGTAGTCGTCATTTTCTTTCATCGAGCCATGATGTCATACTGAGACAAAATCTAGTCAAAAGTCATTTTGGGACCTTGGTTTCAATAAAAGCTGTTTTTAGACTAACAAGGAAGTTTTGAGGTCTAAAACATATAGGATTTTTAAGGATTTTAAAGGATTTTTGCAAAAAAACAAACTAACAAACTAACAAATTAATACTATTATTCAGCAAGGAAATGTTCAATTAAATCAAAAGTGATTTGAAAAAGGACTTTTAATTGTTACAAATAATTAGATTTAAGTAAAGACTGTTTTTTTTTAAGTTTTGTATACTTCAAAAAATATATCACGGATTCCACAAAAATATTACACAAGTATATGGCTTTTTAAATAATTTGGTCTGCTGGAATTAAGAGTCTATTACATAACTGTAAGCCTGAAAGGAGTTTTAGTTTCCAAGATACAGATGTACCTTCTTAATTTAAAAAGTGTTTTTATTGAGGATCCCCTTGAACAGGATGTATTAGATTGATACTAGGTTTTATGTGTCCAGGAAACACTCATCACTGTTGAAGTTGTACAGCTGGTAAAGTGAATGTTGTGGTGTTTGACTACATGCTCGCCCTTAATGTTTGAGCTCTGATCAGTTGCAGGTCTAGTATCAGGGCGCGGAGTGAGTAAATATTTACCACAGCACAGTGGGACTCTTTCGGAAGGTCCCTGGCACTTGCAGGGAATTAAGCAGTTTCTGAACAGAGGGAAACACCCTGCAGTCAAACACAGGAGAGACCTCGGGCAGACACACACAGATGGACGTTCACGTGGGGTTTGCAACAAGAAATATAACATAGGCTTCCTTTGTAAACACTAAAAACAAGGGTGGAGCTCACAATGGAAATGTTAGGGGCCACTTTGCTACAATTGAGTGCACTGTGCAGTAACACAGAAGAGAAAAAATGTGATATGACTTTAATTTTACAATCATGAGTTTCCTATTGAAATCCTAAAGGTCACAAAACTAGAAGCGGGAGATGCAAGGAGGCTGATAAACGAATTAAAAGGGTGGGAGAGGTACAGATGGTGGAAAAAAACTAAAGATACATTCTCTAACCTTTCCTGCTCTCTTCTTTTGAAATAACATGGGCATGAAATACACAGGGACAAAGGGGTACTATAAAAAGCTATATTTGAAAATATAAATGTATAAATAAATGCCTGAACTCGAACCAAATAGGAAAATATAAATCTAAAAGATTTTGCAATCATGTCCGGCCAACCTGTCTGTACAAGTTTAAGATTTTCCATTGCGCACAAACAGAAACATACACCTTGAGTGTCCTAGGGTGTCTCAGAGTGACTTCAACATGTCCTGACTCTCTGGAAGCAACCACATAAAAGGGACCACAGCACTAAATAAATGTTCCAATGTTGAAAATATGCCCATCACTTCAAAACCCAAAATGGTGGTGACAAATGGATGTAGTGTGTTCTCAGGAATAATATGAAGAGGTTTTAGGCCAGAGTGATGGCACTGAAATACAGCTACAACACCTTAAAACACAAAAGAACAAGTACATATGCTTGCCGTTCTTAGTTGTGCTGTGAGTCAGGTTACATTGTGTGTCTCTCTCACACACACAGGGGTGGCACAGTCATGCAAACACAAACTTGGACACTTGAGTTTCTCTCTTTAGAGAGAATGAAGATATGACAGTGGGATTAAATTCCATGGAAAACAAGTTCACAGTTCAGTGGTAGTGCTTATGGGTGTGATTGGGTTAACACAGATCAAGACTTGGATCAAGAAGCTTTAAGCTGAAGTGTGTGCTTTCCACATCATTAGCAGCACCAAATACAACTGCAAAAACAACTACTGTTTTCACACCAGGTTTCCCAAATACTACCATTGGACAAACATGTAGTCCTGCCCTAAACAGAGCAACATTATAATTCTGAATATGTTTAAAGTTACAAACATTCTCTATAAAGTCCAAAGTGAATTCATAATTCAGTGATGTTACAAAACTAAAACGGACCTATTATAATCAATAAGGTGGTTTATTGTGCTTGCACTTCAGATGCAACCCGGTTTAAATAAGTTTTGATACGTAGGTTCCTTTAATATAATGGGTATCACAAATGCATACAAACTGCCTTGTGTAAAGTATTGGAGTAAATTTAAGTAATTTTAATTAGTTTCTGTGCGCAAGTATCTTTTTGGCTACTTTGTAGTTTTACTGAGTATCAAATAAATTAGTAACTTTTAATCTCTACATTTTTGAACAATTAAATATACTGTTTTCTCCAATACATTTGTGATGAGTAATGCAATTACTCGTTACATTTTGCACGCGCCTTAACTTTTTCTTCAGCAGTTTCTCTCTGCTATAAAGAAGCGATATCGCAATCTAAGGGCAGTGAGGGAACAATATCTGTGTGTTTTGCCTTTACTCACCCAAACTTGTCAACAAGGCTACTTTACGTGAATGCGAATATACACCTCTGACGTTACCTTGTTTTAAAATGTTTTACTTTGGTGCTCCTACGAGGATCAACGTGAAGTTGGCTATTTAGAAGGGGGTCCAATTACTTTATGTATTGATGTAAAAAAAAAAAACTAACAGCATGATACAGAAACTGAGATCGACTTTTCTCATTGTGCTGAATATTTGAGTGAAAAAGCTTCTCTGGCAGTATTTAAAAACTGATCTGGAATTGATTGGGTGATTTTCGCGGATAATGTTATGAGATTGATCGAATGTTATGAGATTGATCGCCATGAGAGGAGAGATATTGCTGCAAGGTCATGTAAATTTTTTTGGAGAAAGGGAAAGGGCACATTAATTAAAAAAAGTTCACTGATAAATATTTTAAATTAAAAAACTATATTCCATAAAAAAGAAGTATTGTCAATTTTGAATCATTACTAGTTCTCAGTGTAGCCTATTTGAAGTATAAGCTATGCTGTTGCCCTACACAAAATAAAAGAACAAAAAATAAATGTCTAAAACAGTCTAGTAACTCTTTTTCTCACCTCTCATGTTGTGTCTGGTGTGTTTCTACCATATGGCAGCCAGAGAGAGCTGCTACTGTTGCATCATTCAGACTCCATATGAGAGGCTTTGGCAAGGCATCAAAGACTTGCTCTTATGGTAAACACCACAATAGCACAGGCCTTGAAACCCACCTGCCAGAGCTCCAAACACCCTGAGGTATTCCTCAGGTGAATCTATCATGAATTTGAAAATAATATTCAATTTTTAGGGAGACCTTTAATGCCTCGCTTCATGGCAGTTTGAAATATGTTCTGGCTCTGGTTATAGCAAGCGATAAATCACCTCTTGTGAATGTACACATTTAAAAAAGAGGTTCAAAATCTAAGCTGTTTAAGTTATATGTTAAAAGAAAAAAAGCTCACATAGGACCATGTGTCAGCATAAGACTGCGAATGAAAAACGAAGCTGTCATCGACCCAGACATAAAATCAAGATCTGCCCGCAGACATCAGTTCTGATGCTGAATGAGACACCATCTCTGCGTCTGGCTTGAACAGCCACATCACTCACCCTGCAGACAGACATCTGGTTGGTCGTCAGAGGTCCCGGTCTTGTCTGAGCAGATAACGGAGGTGCATCCCAGCGTCTCCACCGAGGGCAGTGAACGAACAATGGCGTTTTTCTTGGCCATACGACGGGTTCCCAGTGCCAGGCAGGTGGTGATGACAGCTGGAAGACCCTCTGGAATAGCAGCCACTGCCAAGGCCACAGCTATCTTGAAGTAGTAGATGGCACCTCGGATCCATGAGCCGCCATGGACTGGGTCGGCGAAATGGCCAATGTTAATGACCCAAACGGCGATGCAGACGAGGGTGATGACCTTCGAGAGCTGTTGACCGAACTCATCTAGCTTCTGCTGCAGCGGAGTTTTCTCCTGCTCAGTTGATGCCATCTGGTTACGGATCTTACCGATTTCAGTGGAAACACCGGTGGAGAATGACAACACCGATGGCCCGACCCGCAGCGATGTTTGTGCCCTTTCGGAAAACATAAGAACAGGCATATTTAAGCATATAAACATATACACCTAAATGAAACAAAGCCACCAAAGACCTTTTAAATATAGATGTATACTTTTGCATACTTACAAACAACAGAATTAGATGTTCCTCAGTCTTACATTTACATTTATTACTTTAGCTGACGCTTTTATCCAAAGCGACTTACAATTGCTATATATGTCAGAGGTCGCATACCTCTGGAGCAACTAAGTGGCTTGGTCAGTGACACATTGGTGTGTCTCAGTGGATTCGAACCTGAGTATCTCACACCAAAGGCATGTGTCTTATCCACTGCGCCATCACCACCCCTTTTTCACATAGTTTTAGAAAACATAGCTTGGAAAAATCATTGACTTGTGTAGAGTTAGCTATAATCTCATTAGGGACATTTCCCCCTGATAGGAAACTACATCTTTCATTACCACAATGTGTTGGAAAATGCATTAAGCTGGACTATAAAAGCACATGGGCCATATACAGCTTATTTTAAATGACTAAAGAAGAAAACAGGGAGACTGCATTAACTCTGATGTTATCCCATCACTCACTAGGCCAATAACTTCACCTGAGGTGTTCCCTATCCCCAGATGACATTAACGCAATCTAAGTGGATTGAGAGCAGTCAAATGCATGCCTACTTAGAGCATCTGAATGACCGCAATTGAACACAGACAGGAAGAGTCCATTTAGACTGAGTGCACGAACAGAATACTTAAGTCTTATTATATCCTACAGTCTACTGTAATGATATCCTCCAAACCAGAGATACAAAAAACAGGACAGAATAAAAAGACACAAAGAAAGAAAACCAACACATTGCTTATATGCAAATATTCGACTTATTATATGCATGAGAGGAGTTCCTCTCCCAAAACAGGAAGTGAAGTGCTTACAGAAAACAGCATGTTCTTTTTGTCTTGATTGACAGCTCGAGGATCTGGCACAGGATCAGTGTGTTTGATAATAGACACAGATTCACCTAAAGAACACACAGAAAGTTTTAAATAAAGCAATACTGGGAATTTGGTAGTGACAAATGCTGTTTATCTCAGACGTTCACAGTACCTGTGAGAATGGACTGGTCCACTCTCAGGGTGGTGGATTTGATGGATGTCACCCTAATATCTGCTGGCACTTTATCCCCAACTAGAAAACAAAATGGGTTGAGAGTTACCTTAAAGGCAGGCAAAGACACTCATATGTTACTGATGAATGCATGACATATTGAAAAAAGTGTGTAGGACATATGCCTGAGGGGTCATAACTGCAATCATAAACAGGATATAAGACAGGCCACTGCACAGCCATCATTCAAGGTTGTTCTTGACCTCTTGTTTTCCGGGTAAACACTTAATTACAACAGATCGAAGCTGAATTACTAGGACACAAAGCCTGAAGCAAAACGAAAAAGTGACTGAAACAAAAAAAATGAAAGAGAGCGAGAGAAAAACACACCACCTCGAAGACTAACTGCAGACACACTGGAACACCGTTTCGATACCCAGTTGATGAGAGCACACAGGGTGATCAATATTCGGTTCATGCTTCTAATAAAAAATAAAAAAAGGCGCTTGAGGTGGGAAAAACTTAGCCAGTTGGATGAAACAGAATCAGTCAATATGTGTCGTTTTCAACTGGGTTTTTGGAGTCCTTGCAGGCAATTAGGCTTTAAGCAATACATATTTTGTTGTAGCTTGGATTAATGAACCTTTGTTCCTTCCTACCGTACCCAGGTCTTCAGTGTCACATGATCCTTCAGATATAATTCTAATATGCTGATTTGCTGCCCAAGAAACATTTCATATTATCAATGTTGTAAAAAGTTTTTCATTAAAACTAAGATACATTTTCTTTAGAAGGAATAGAAAAAAAGTGTATCCCAAAATGTATCCCAGAACTTTCTCTTTTGAATAGAAAGTTCACAAGAGCATTCATTTAAAAATAGAAGTCATTTGTAACAAGTATTGTCACTTTTGATCAATTTAATGTGTTCTATAATACAATAAAAGTATTTATAGTATTTAAAAAAAAAGAAAACGTAATGACTCCAAACTTTTCAACAGTAGTGTATTTACTTTCAAATGCAATTAAAAATAATATTTAAATAAATATGATTTTTAATAATTCTCAATAACCTTTTTCCATTAATAACATTTTTCCATGTTCAAAACCATTTTACAGAAACTAAAGAAAATACTGTGCAGTTTCCATGTCTACCTATAACCCTGCATTTGGGTGTCGTAAACGTGCAACATCTCCATGTCATTTAGCTCCTGGACCAGGACAGGCTGAGGGTCACTTAACAGGCATTTTAAGTAATTAGAGACCCTAAGTGCCATAACTATACTCCATTTAAACCCTCAGGCTGAGCTGGAGGTGCCTGGGCATGCAAGAGAGCAGCCACACTTCCCATTAGTCTTTTACACACTGCTAGACAGGTAGTGGATGAGCGGCCTGGACAGTGTAGAAACTCTAGAAAAAGAGGTTGGGATACTCGACAAATTGAACGGCAAATTGTTTTGTTAGTCAGAGACACGTGATCTTGCATAATACGGTCAAGTACAGTAAAATATATATTGTTTTCTTTTTCTGCTCCAATCCTCTGGGGACAATTTCTGAGCCGAACAGTCTCTCTTCCTCTAACGTCACAGGAATGGCTCACATCAGCCTGGGGGTCTCGGAGGAGGGAGACAACACCACCATCAGGGGCTGTTCTGTGTGGGAGAGGGGATAGAGAGGGCATGGTGGGCGGGAAACTGTTTATGCTTCCAGAACGACAGACCTTTCTTTTCTCATTCTTGGATTTTATCGCTCCCTCTCTCCCCCCTCAGCGGTGTCTCCCACCCACTCAGTCACACTGCGAATGGGTACTGAACCCATCTAAATGCTAATGCGAGCAGCTTTTCGCCATACCAAGCCAGAACAATGCAAAGTGAGCTAAATATACACAGACATTATGACAGTAGATGGCAAGCATCTGATATCAGGAAACAGGCCGCCACGGACATCGGACATAAACTTGATTAGAAAGGGTGACGCATGCTTACTTGTAAATGTGGAACAGTGTAATAACAGAGGATGGTGAATTCAAGATGTTTGCGAATGCTGATCAAAAAAGGTCCAAAAGCCTGTGGTTATGACTAAAAGATGATCCGGCTAAAGTGAATTCCTTTTCAGACACAGAGTGGATGCTTCACTGTTACTCATCCCAAAGAGAGTGAAAGAACAACTGACTACTTTCAAAATCTCCAGGCATTTTGTAAAGCCACATTCTGGTTCATCGAGTATTATAATGGTGTGAGAATGTTATTTTGAATCCCGAAAACAGCTGAGGGAAAGTTCCACTTACGGATATTGTGATTGCTGAAACCATAATTATGGCACAATGCTGGGCTGACTGGAAATAAAAGTGTAAATAATCTATGAATATCTATATTACTCATGCATGCTAAAAAATGGCTAAACTGTTTTCTGACCTCTTAATTCTATTGGTGGTGGTCCACAACAAAAGTTCCGATGGAATAGCCACTCACGAATGGTGGCAACTGGGTGTTGTGGGTCATATTTTTGGTTGCCATTTGCTTTGAATCTTTTTTTGGCTGTAGTTGCCAATTTATAATTCTCACAAGTGCCTTTTTCCAATGTGTAATTTTCATTCAACCTCTGGAGAAAGTGGAGTTTTTAGGTAGGGGTTGTTGCGTGTTTGTTTACACATGTTTGATAGTGCTTAGCAACACGATTATGTCATTGTTGCAGCCGGGTTAGACAGATATTGAGAAATATATCAGCAGATCCAGCTTACAACACCTCTGTCCTGCCAGTGCTTCCCACTTACCGAACAGGACTTGTTAAATGCTACGACTATAACCAATGAACTCAGCACAAGCAGCTCAGCATGTGTGTGAATGTGTCTGCACCTCGTTAGTGGATTCTCATGGCTATAAACCTGTGGATGAATCTTGAACCTCAGAGTCATCTCCCTTTCCCCCATTGCCCATTATGACAAAGTGCAGAAGATAAATAGAGTGCCAGCCATTTCCACCCTCACAGACCTCTGGAATGGAAACACAGGAGGTGCTCTTCTCCCCTTGGATCAATTCACTTTTGTTTCGTTTTTGTTCAGTTTGCAGGCTGGGAAGTGCTCAAGGCTTCAGGAAGAGGAAAATGCCAAAAATCTATCGCAAGCCAAAAATATCAAACCAATCTTTTGACAATATAGCAGCAAAAATGAAAAGAGTTTGTTCAAAATGTTCTAGAACAGGGACATTTTTGATGTCATGACCCCAGATAGAATAATCCCCTTGGAAATATAGGAAATATAAAGCCATTATATAATAAATATATTGTTTTTCAACATAATAATAATAATAATTGTTGTTTCTTACATGAAAATCTAATTTGATGTCCTTTTTTGTTCAATTTCAGTTTGCTAGTTCTCAGTTCACAGTTACATCTCATTGGTCCTAAATTCCGTTTATTAAATTCTGTATGTTTAACATCAAATATGGTTGGATTGGGTGTGGTTTTGTGGTACAATCCTGGCTTTCAGGAAGGACAGAAACTTGATGCTGGAAACATCTGGACTGACAGTGATGCCTGTTACTTTACTGTACATGTCTGTCAGTTTGACCTTGACATGGGAGGGACTCTGGGACTTGTTACCATGGTGACATACCCAATAGGTGTCAGAGGGTGAAGCCTGACAGTGTGAGCGTGTGTGTGCAGAGAGGGAATCCAGCCGCTGGAATGTGGGCTTGTCAAGGCATAAGACCAAACAGTGCAAATGAACAAAGAGTTCACTGCTACCACCGTCCTAAGACAGGTAATGTAACCCACATCTCATTCCTATCTCTTTAATTCCACTTCTCTCTCTCTGTCATCTCATCCGAACTCATCTTGCTTCTCCTCGCTCATCTGTTGTTCACGCTTTTGTGCCTGTCTCCCTCACACATTCGCTGTATCTCCCCATACTCTCGTTCCCTTCAACACCCACACCAGTCTCATCTTTGACTCTCTCACTTTCACCTCCATTCACAAGCAAACGAAGCGATGTGGCTGCATCCATGTTTCTGAATGAATGCGGCTGCTCCTAAACATGAATTGGAAAATCTAGTGGTATAACACAGGGATTATTAGTCTGATCTTTCATTTATTTTTCCCTGTAATAGTGAAAAGCAGTTGATCATCCCCTCCTCTTTGTCATCTCCTCTCCTCCACACTTGGCTGATGCAGACAGGAGATCATTAGCATGCAGGGTTTTAAAGAAGCAAACACTGATTACTTTGAAGCCAAGACTAGCAAATTTATATGTGTGCGTGTGATGCACACAGGTCTACTTTGATCTCAGCGCCTACATATACACTGGCAGGTTCCCCAAATTAGAGTGGGCACAAGGCTACATCTTCAACAAGAGGTAAGAGAAAAAAAGACAGAACACTATAGTCACTTTTCAGCTTTGCACTATGAACAGAATACGTGTGCGCACACACACACACACACACAGATTTTTTTTCCCTGCATGTCTCTGCTTGGCATCCCTCATACTCACAGGAAAGCCACTTACATAACACAGTCTGGGATATTCCTGCTCTGCTTTCAAGTTTGTGGCAAGGAGCCCAAACACACACACAGCAGAGAGAGAAACCCTGAAGGGCTCCGGTTCAGGGCAAAGAGTTGTGGTGAAACGTGCTCAACGTACACAGTGGGCAGCCACACAAGCCAATGGGAAGACTGGGGAAAACGACAGCCTGTGTTTGTGTGTTTTGGGTACAGTGAGAGGTGGTGATGACTGGAAGAAGAAAAAAAACCTCCACTGCATATTATGTCAGACCACATGGGTAAATGGACAGAAGAAACCTCAAAATGTCCACAGGACTCGAGACGGGGATGTGGTGAAAGTATGTGTATTGTTCCACAAACATCATCTCTGCAGATTCGATCCTTCTCATTAAACAAAGGAAGAGACTGAGAACAGATGGCGTATTATCAAATGGACAGAGAGAGAGAGAGAGAGAGAGAGAGAGAGAGACAGAGAAAAAGGCCAAAACTTACCCAGAAACTTCCAGCGATATCTCCAGGCACCATGTGTCTCGAGCTTTGATCCTCTGGATGGCCGTGCGGTTCAGTGCGATGAAACTTTGCCCATCTCTGGCTCGTACTCCTTCAGAGCCTCGATGGCACTCTCTGCATTTCGCTCCCTGAGACCATACAACAAACCACAATA
>JAQIUQ010006592.1:0-84486 GCA_030378365.1 Hybognathus amarus
TATGCCTTGTTACCACTGTGCAGGCTGGTGGTGGTGCTGTTGTGGGGGATGTTTATCCCACAAATCTCCATCAACTGCAAGATCCTATCCTATCAATATGGGCCAACATTTCTAAAGAATGCTTTCAGCACCTTGTTGAATCAATACCACATAGAAGGCAGTTCTGAAAGCGAAATGGGGTACAGTATTATTATGGTATGGTGTTCCTAATAATCCTTTAATAATCCTTTAACTAAATAAAGGCACATATTGTATTATTCAACCATGGTTAGGGTGTAGATGCTGTGTGATGTTTAGTTTAGCAGAGGATCCTGGCCATAAATTTAGGTAGGGAAGATTATGTGTCTATTAGCAACTGGTCAAAATATAACAGCCTGAAGGTGGCGCTCTAATTAAGATTTACTTAATTCGTAACCAACCAGTAGGCCAAACGCAGAAATGCCTTATAATATTTATTACGCCAGAATGTGGTGTTAGAATGTTGCAAATTAGGAATTATGGTGAGGAAAACACGTGTCTATTCTTTCTCAGAACAAACATAAAACAAACACAACAGAACTACTGTATAATATTGAATCCATGCGCTATATTTTCATATATACTGCTCACTTTACGAGTTAAAGTAGTCTATAAAATCCGAATTCTGAACATTATAATTTATTATTATTAATTCAGTGGATATTGGAATAAATTTTACTCTTCATTTATTATGATAGTCTGCTGTTTAGTACTTAGTCATCTGACTGGATCTCCCTGCATCATTTTCAATGCACATTTGTGTTCCACAGAAAATAAATAAATAAAGTCGTACGTCACACTGACGCAGGCATGCACTTTCCTGACTGTACAGGCTGGCGCCATTTTGTTTCCTCTGTGAAGTCGTAAAGGAATAACTCTCCAGTCCGGGAGCGTCGACCATTCTTCATGCACCAAACCGATCGTACTTAATTCCAGTCGGTATAAACTGGTAATTGTGAACGCTTTATTTGTGATTGAACGTTTTATTTATTGATTAATTTACTGTAGTTAAGTGTAGTAACGTTAGTTGGTCTAAAGTTAATACCATGTTACCTAAAGTTAGCAACATGCTATTCGAAAGCCATTAGAATACTCTGTTATTTTCACGTAACGTTAACTTACGTTACACAGTTCTTAACACAGGGCGTAAAATATACAAATTACTTGTTGTTTACACGTTGTTTGTATCGGTGTTTCTCATCTGACAGCCTAGTAAACGAATTTAATTTAGGCTAACGTTAAACAAAGGGCTCCAAGGCCTAACACGACAAATGATAAAATTATTTTTTGACCAGTGGATTTAAATCTGAATGTATTTAACAGTTAACTGTTAACGTTAATCACATTTTAATCGAACGATTGCAAAAGTGTGTTCATGGAAAAGAACGCACAATTTCTTATGGAACGTTACTTTCGTTTCATTTATTTATGATCAGTATTTTAGGTGCTATTTATTTGTTTGTTTATTTATCTGTAAAAATGTGGCTTAAAATATGTAACGTTATTCAAAAACGCTGATTTTGTAAGACATACTCTGAATTTACAGGTGCAGACACAAAATCTGCGAAATGTCAATTTGTATAATAACGTTACCAATTTTAAAACGTGACAATTGTGGTTTAACGTGGTAGAAAAACGAAGTCAATAGCCAAAATGTGTTACTTAAATGATCAAGACAATTTCGCATTTAAAATTGTTTCTATGCATTAGTTATTGTGTCCAATTACATGTTCTATGAATTCAAAAACATGTCTCCCATGAAAATATTTTCAATGTAATATATATTGTGTCCCTGTCCTTTTCAAATAACCAATTATTCAGCACATAGGGAGTGTTTTTTTCTTTTTGAAATGTAGGTTATGCAAGATCTTGTCCTTCATTCCAGAGGACAACTGGATTTGGATAATGAATTGGCTTCACTGAAGATTGCTGCTTTTTCCTCTTTCTTTTTTTCTCACCATAGGTTTTTGTTTTTCCCCTATTGGGCATTTTTTAAATAAAAAAAGTTCCAGTCTACCCCTTTAAATTTTTCACCCGGCTTCAGGAGATGTAGAAGATATCCCTCCTTTTTTCCTCTCCAAGATATCCAGTCCCATCTTTGCCCTCGGCTATTTTTTTTTTTTGACAGCATCTAGCTTGACGATTTTTTTTAATTCCCCCCAAACCCCTTCACCACTCAATTATCAACAATATTGGAGAGACAAAAAAAAAAACCCATGAAACGGACATTTTCCACCATCTGCCAATTTCATCACAGCAGTCTGATGGGAACAGGTCTCTAAGAGGCAAAAGTTGCCCCCTCTTCCCTGTTCAGTCTTTACTCATCAGTCAAGTATTCCTTCAGGATCAACACAGTGCGGAGCGACCCTTCAAGAAGCGCTTGAGATCACCAGGGAACGTCTCAGCCACTGCAGGTGAACGAAGCTCTTGCAATGCTTTCTCTCATCAGTATTTAAATATTGGCCACCATTTTGCGTCATTCAAGACAAAATGTAAAAGGATCAACAGGAGCATGAATTGGCTTGTAACACTATAAATAGGGAGATTCACGTGGACCCTGTCGCAGACGTCCGGAACGAGATTCCAGCATCAGTGAAGAGCTCCCCACCTGGAAGAGTACAAACTTGTGCCAGAATGACCATGCAAGGAGATGACTGCTACTTCTTCTACTATTCCACCTGTACTAAGGTAAAATGAAGTGTAGAGACACTCACCTGACACTGTTTTCAATTTCAAAAAGAACAAACTTTAGATATGTTTTGGCCATTCATTCGAAGGCCAAAACATTTTTTTGCAGCCTGAAAATGCAAGCTTTTGAAATCGGGTTTCAAAGTGCAAGTTTTTGAAAAAATTGTATCTTTATCGTCTCCTACAAAAATGAGAATTTGCGAAAATGGTTTTGTCATGTTCAGTCCATTAACACCGTGTTAACAATGTGACTTAGCCAACTACTGGTCTGGCGTCCATCATTTTTTTGTACCTCGTTTGTTGTGTAAACGCACTTAATTGGGAAAATTTGTCACATGCTAGCAAATGCTCTGAAATTTTCCTGTTGTTCAAAGTAGATTTTATATATATTGATAATGTAGGTCATTATAACAACTTATTACCTGGCTCTGTTGGATACTTGATTCTGATTCAGTGAATAGCGCCATTCAGCAGTAATTTATTCCTCGAGAACAACCGCTGAAAACTGATAACAGGCTCATCCAGGTTACTGAAGTCAGCAGCGCTATACGCTTTGCATTTAAAGAGCTAATTAAATTTTAATTTTTTATTAATATTAATTAAAATATTAATTTTTATTAATATTTCATGTCTAATTATTTACTTGTGGCAAGTTGTAGTCTTGTAATAAGGGGGATAATGTACAGGTGCAATATGCAGGATTTTTGCAGTAAATGATCCAAACAACACTAGGCTAAAGGCGTGTTTACACCGGGACGAATTTCGCGCGCTTTATTCGCCGACGTTTAACGCCTCGTGACTTTACAATGGGCGCCAATGTGAGTGTTCACACCAACGTGTAAAACGGCACACGTAAAAGCGTCATTTTGAAAAAAAAAAACGCTTCTGGTTTTTTTTTTTTTTTTTTAGTTTGACGCGCTGCGTCAAAAACTATCTGACCAATGAGATTGGCGCTTTTGCTCACGTGTTTTAAGCTTCTGAAGTTACAGTAAAATACAACTTGGAGGCGCTCAAACACAAAATGGCCTTGCCGAGCACACATGCAACGGCAAAGAAGATATACGCGTCCGCCGCCTACACACTACACAGGAAGAAATAAGACGAGGAAATGCAAGGCAAGATGAATGTAGAGCTGCTGTTCTCGTTGGTTCTAGAACATAAAGAACTATATGACAAACGTGACGGTGACTACAAACATCCTGACAAAAGAGAACTGTATGGAGTGGTATAGCAGAGCAAATTGGTGCCATCTAATGTCAGGGAGTGAATTTGCATGTTCACTCAGCTCATCGTCAGCGAAAATCGCTTGGGTGTGAACACAAAAAAACACAAAAAAAACACACGCTGATATTTGTCCCGGTGTGTACGGGCCTCAATGTTATATTGAGTTGATAACATACAATATCCCAAATGTTTCCAATCATTTGTAAATCGTGAGAATTGCAATTTTAACCAAGGAAACGGGGCGTGTGAGCAGGGGTGAGGAGTCGCCAGTCAATGGCGTCATATCCGCGTTACCCAGGTTTCCGCCAGGTTTGACCTCGTACTGTCTTAGTAACTGTGGCGACAGACATTGAGTCGGTTATGCCTGAGAAGGACGCTCGTGCTATTGTTTTGTTCAAACATTATGGACCATGGCAAGTAGACTTTGAGACAAAAAGAGGATTAGAACGAAGATCAACATCTTTTGAGATGCCGAGAGCTCCACGTCCGCAACTAACTTTGACTTGACAGAGAGTGTTACATGTACTTTATTAGACAGGTGAGCAAATGTACATAAATCCAATCAATGTTATGTAGTTCAACATGACGAAAAGTTAGAATATAATCTGTATGTTATTCTAATGTTGATCTAGCTTAGTCTCATACAGCCAACACACAACCTAACCAACAACATTCCACGCACAAATGCCGTTTAGTGTGATAGTGTAACTGTTAGAGCAAGTGAAACAACACTGCATTGCCTCAAGTTTCGTTCGTCTGATAAACTGACCTATTTGAGAATTAATCCAGCACTTGTTTGTAGTTCGGTAGAATGAAATGTCGTCATTTCTTTATATCCGCGGGACTCGCATTGCGTGTGGTGCTGGTAAACGTTCTAGCAATCGCGCCTTGCTTCATACTACAGTCATGTTAAAAACATCAATGTATTCACTCATCCATAAAAGATCCATCAGCTTGACGACAAGATCCATAATTGCGTTTAATGCAGAATATACGTCATTAATATACGCCTTTGTTATTGTAAGAGGTTAGCGACCCCTGGTGGTGAAAAATCTTGCATATTGTACCTTTATACAGAATTATTTTTATAACAAATTTTAATTTGTGTTTTGTATTTAATGTTAATAATGTCTTTGTACAGCTCCTTGTCATGCATTTACAGTTTTTAAAGTGATCTATAAATAAACGATTGATTGAAAAAAAAATTAAGTGAATTTAAAATCAATCTTCAAATAAATGTAAAATGTATACTGTATATCAAATCAACAATTAATTGATGTATATTATAAATAAGCTAATTTTTAAAATATTTATTTAATGTTCTGTTCTGCAATTTGCCTTTGTAGGGTGACAGCTGTCCTTTTCGACACTGCGAGGCCGCCATGGGTAGCGAGAACTGTCTGCAACCTGTGGCAGGAGCAAAGGTGCTTTCGTAACATCTGCAAGTTTCGACATATGGAAATAAAGGTTTGTGATCATTTCCAAGCTCCCTTAAAGCTTGAGAACCTTTCATTATTTCTTAAATGGGACCTTAAAAATGATCCACCCTGTTACTTTCTTTTTAGAAAAACCGCAAAGTAATCGCATGCTATTGGGAGAACCAGCCCGCTGGCTGCCAGAAACCTCACTGTGCTTTTCATCATGAGAAGCCACGCATCATTGATGGGAATTATTTTGCCCCAGACAAAGGTAGTTGGCAGTCTTTGCAGTTTTTTAGTAATCATTCTTAAAAAAAATTGAAAGTTCAAATAAATAAATTGGGCTTTTTATCAATGTTCACAGGTCAAGCAAAGGAGAAAGAAGAGACCCCACACGAGGACCAAGTCGACCAAGTCCCTGCCGCCCACGGCAAACCCTACTAACCCACAGCTTAGAGGAGTCATTAGAACTGAGACCCAGGAGAATGTCCCCAGCCCTACCCATCCACCTGTGGTCATCAACCCTGTGGATGATGATGATGAGGATGGTAAGCTCCAGATACATTGGTGAACCAGATACACCTGGTTATGGAAAATGCTTAAATATTGAGAAAATATCAGTAATTTTTTTTAAATGGAATAATAAATAATACTTCAGGAGTCTTGTTTGTCATTTATTTTTATTTAAAAAAAAATCATGTGATATTCACCTTTGATCTTATATGTGTATGATTCACTATGATCTGACCATATTGCTTGCACTTGTTCACTCCTCCCCTCACTTTAGCCTACTTTTGTCTAAATTTCAGGCAAGCGATATCAAATTAGCCTTTTCAGAACTTATAATTATGTTATTTCCCACTCACATTAGTTCCAACCCTTAATTAATCTTTGATTAGCTGGTTCAGGTGTGTTTAATTAGGGTCGGCTATGGTCTGCAGGTGGCCCTTCAAGAATGGAATGTGGCATCCCTGTTCTTGACATATTGCTCATTGTTTGCAGATCAATTCTCAGAGGAAGGAGATGAATCTCTGGAGGCTCACCCCGGAAACTGATCACATATAAAGGTGAAGATGGTTTCCATGTTTTGTTATTATTTTTTATTATGTATTGAGCGCTTTATTTTATTATCTGGATTCTATCGATGCAGATGATTCGCTGAACTTTGGTATCCAGACACTGGAGGAGATCAGATTGAGGAAAGCACTTATGGCCAACCTGAAGAAAGCTGGTAAATAAACTCTCACCTCTATTGCTTTCCAGTGATCTGTTGTTCAACATCTGATCTTAATTTTCACTTTTTGTTTGTTTGCAGGGCAGTCCCCATGCAGAGCTCTGCCCAAAACAATGGAACTGCTATTGAAAAGGAAAACATTCAGTTGCTTTCACGTCTAGAAGTAAACAATGCTAATAATGGTAAGCAGTTCAAGTCTTTGAACTTTGGTTTTCAGAGCATCAAACCATTTGTTCATACTAAAGCCCTTTTAAAATCTGTTGCAGATTCGTTTGTTAATGAAACTGGAAAAAGAAAAATTTCAGACAGACTTGGAAAAAGAATTTTGAAAAGAGGTACGTTTATGAAAATGCTCAAAATTGTAATACATTATTGTACCCTTGGTCCATTTTTACATGCTTTTGCCAAAAACTGACAGATGTTATCATTTAATTGAAGATGGTCCTGAAGAGCTACCTTTGAAACGAAGCCTTGCCTGAACGACTTGGTAGAGCGGTTGAATCTTCCACAGACGTTCCACCACCGAAAGGTACGAGGCTTGCTTATTGCCCAGCTGTGGCTGTAGAGACATTTTGTATTCCTTTCACAATTTACGTAAATCCCACCCTTGGACATAAATAGAGAAATGCCAAGCAAAATGGGTAGAATTTCAATATAGCAAATTATTTGCTATCAAAAGATGTCTCCTCGTAAATCAAGACATGGCTTAGTTGTAGGGGTGTAATGATACATGTATTCATATTGAACCGTTTCGGTTTGAGGCTTTCGGTTCGGTACACATACAAACGAACGGTTGCTTGGACCATTTTCCTGCCGGTAAAATTCGTGCTGGCGCGGCCAACACAACGTTGCGCAACATCAAATGGCAAGCGTAATGAAAGCCGAGACGAAACTGCGCTACTCATTATGTGCTTCACTGAATCGTTTATCAGTTCGGACCAGCAACATCTGTGCAGCGTGAGCCGATCTCTGATCAAGCAGCACTGTTACCACAAAGCGCTAAGAGATCCGGTAAAGAAAACATTTGAATTCGCCACTCAAGTAATAGCATCGCTGCGAGATGTAGTAAGATGCATTCACATTTCTCCATTATTAACCGTAGATATCTATTAGATCAAACAGCGCTGTCATGGAAACCAGGAGAAACATTGTGTCATGAATGAACTAGTAATAGGCTACTTTACGTCCACAGACCAGCAACATTCACCATGGATTTAATATAGTAACACTAACTGGAACCAGTTTGGCTGGAATGGTGAAATGCTTTCAAGTACTTCACACATCTTTTTCCAGCAATTCAAATATTATATAAATAAATATTTAAATGTTATTTTTTAATGTAATGACCAAAACATTATTTGTTCATCCTTTAAAGATGACCCCATTTATAAACCTGAAAGTTTCAAGATATAGGAAAGCTCACACTTATTTAAAAATATTTTTCTATAAACAAATAGGACATTTCTCTGGCATTTCTTTCTTTTTGCTGTATCGAAAACGTACCGAACCGTGACTTGAAAACCGAGGTTCGTACCAACCGTGATTTTTGTGTACCGTTACACCCCTACTTAGTTGTATTTACAAGGTGTCTGATAGGCCGTTCTATACTGACTCGTGAGTCGTGGGCATTTGTTTGAAGGGTAAAGGACAAAAATGTCAATACTTTAGTCCCAACTTGTCTGTAAAACATTATTTTGGAACTACCCAATTTTTATGCCCAATGTTATGAAACTTTAAGCACTTATGGATCCAGAATTTATTTTTATACTCATTTTGTACATTGTACATTAAGTTTGTTTTCATTGTTATACTTATGATATGACCTTGTTAAAGCTACACTGTGTGATTTTTACCCGCATCTAGCAGTGAAAAGGTATATGACCATCCAGTGAATATTAGTTCTGTTCCTCTCAATTCCGATTTCATTTTAACACCTACGGTGGCCAATGTAGTCCAAGATTAACATGCCCTCCAGTTTGACCTCATCCATGAGTGTTAACTCGAACGTAAACGCGAAAGGCGAAGCTTGAATTAACCGGTATGTCCCTCTTTGGTTAATGTACTTTCAAGATGAAGGGGCAACATCGCGACCGACATTAAAACCCCTTACCCGTATGTGTTTTCAATGGCATATTATACACTCACGAGAATACTTTATTTCTTGAACGAAGTAAATATATATTAATGAGCGCATATATTTTGAAAGAACTAAGTTGTTTTAGCTAAGAATAAACTAAAATAGTTACACAGTGTAGCTTTAAATGTTTAATATATATCTGCCATGTAATAGCCAGTGAACCTGATATAAAAATAAACTCATACTACTACCAATTCACAATTTACGTTAACTTTTTTCAGCTCAGAAACCAGTGCGAGAAAGACTTGGGTTGACCTCCAACCTTTCCAGCTCAGACATTCGAGCCAAAACCATCCGAGAGATCCGTATAAAAACCCTTGAGGAGATTCGGCAAGAGAAGGCAGCCAAAAGCCTCAAATCGAGTAAAGTTGTCCGTGTTGTGAAAAGTAGAAGCGAAGGAGGAGCCGAACCCTTCCAAGAAAAGTGTCAAACCTGCTGGTGGACCACGAGTTAAGACTTTCTCTGAAATCCTTCACGAAAAGAAAAAAATGCAGGAGAAAAAAGTCCAGGAAATGAATACTAACTGCCACAAAGTCCAGAGGGGAGTGAAGGACTTTGCTCTGCAGAAGCTACCGTCAAGGCCCCTGTGCCAGCTGTGGAGGTACGAGTTAAAACGCTGGAGGAAATACGCAGGGAAAAGGCTGCAAGGATGCAAGCACAACTTCAAGAGTGCACAGACGACAAGACCCCAACCTCTAGTGAAGCAGAGTCGAGTGGACCTCCAAAAGGCGCATTCTGCGTGTCAATAAAGCCACTAGTAAGTCAGACACATTCATGCAGTTTGTTTCAAGGAAATTGTTTAAAATGGTGGAAAACAGTTCAAGGAAGTGTGTTCATATTTTTCATTTGTAATTTTTTTTTTTGTTTTAGCTGCTGTCAGCACTGCAGGTCAGACAAAACCAGACACATCTGATAAGAAACGGGAACCTGCTACAGAGGTAAGACAGTTCCAAGAACAACAAGCCCAAAGAGGATATTGTTTCCTGATTCTAAATAATTTCCTCTGTTTAACTCGCAGACAAATGGAAAAGGCGAACCTTCCAGTGTGCCTGTTAAAGTGAAGAGCGTTTGAAGAGATCATGCGTGAGAAGAGACTCCGCAAGCTGCAGGAGGAGCAAGTCACCTCCACCAACCAGAAGGACGGCATCACCTGCTGCCTCTCCGCCAGCATCAGAATCCTCTGCCCAGCCTCAAACCACAGTGGAGACCGAGGATCGCCCTCAAACCCAGACCCTCTCTGCTCCCTGCTGCTGTAGTGCCTCAGAAAAGCTCCCCGAGCGGTCTGGAGATAGTCTCCATCGTCTAACACACCAAAGCCCTCCACATCTTCAGTCATCTCCTGTCCAGCTAGCTGAGGGATCTATGCTAACTGTGGAGAAAAAGGGTAGGAGTTAAATTCATTATCTTTATTTGATCGTGCAACTCAATTTCCATTTTTAAAGTACTTTACTGGCTTGATTGTTTTTTACGCACAAGATTATCTCCTACAAAAATAGGACAAATAATAGAGATCATGTTTTAACCCTCTGGGGTTGTTCAACAGTCACACTTGGGTCAATTTGGGTCCAAATGGATCCAGAGGGTAGGATTCATATTTGTAAAAAAAAAAGATCATTTTTTTTACTTGTTTTTATAATATTCTTTTCTTTTTTGGTGTTTTGAAAATTTCAAAAATAAAACAAATAAATTATTAACATTAATGCAATAATTATGACTCATTTTTCCTCCATTGAGATACAATATAAAAAAAAAAAATTAAAGCTGTATTTCATTTTAGAGTCAAGCCTAGGCCTCATAAAAGCAATTTTTGAAATGAGATGGATGCTATCTGGTGGACAAACTGAGCATTTAAAAATTCAAAACACATGAATAATCTGAATTTATGCAGTGTGTTTTGTGTATAAAAGTGTGTGTGGAAGTGTGTTTTTCACTCTTGATGTTTTATAGATTCACTCCTTCACGAGTTCTCTTTTTCAAGATCTTTGCAGATTTGTAGATTGTCACACACAAAAAAGTTTTTTTTTTTCTTTTTGCAATTTTTCCATTCATTTCCTGTACGTTTGGACCAGAAGGTCCTAACTCCTGTAGTGTGACTTTTTTTTTGCAACCACTTAGCACACTTCACATCCTGTACCCAATTTTTTTGGGGTGTGCATAAATACCAACAAAGTCACCAAATTTTTTTTTTTCTTTTTTTTTAATTGAGTGCATTGGGACCATTTGGGCCAAACAACCACAGAGGGTTAAATATGTGAAGCCAGTGATGTTTACAACAGTACTAATATAAACTAAAATACGTGTATTTATGTATTTATTTTCACTCAATTTGCTGCGTTTGTCTGCATTTCAGTGAAGCCCAAGGTGAACGTGAAGCCATCAGTAATGAAGCCGGCCCAGAGGAGAAAGCTACAAAAGTTAACTCTGCTGTTGCTGAAGTGAAACCTCTCAAGACTGCCTGTCAGTCACCTTCCTCTCTTGTTATTCCCAACAAGCGCCTTAAGGTGAGGTTTATTTACTTAATTGAGCAATTCTTTTGTCACTGCTCGGTTGAAAATAAGTTAAAGCATTTTTATTTTTATTTTTATTTTTTTACTCTTTCAGGTGGCTTCACCAACCTCTCTGACAGATGTTTCAAGTTCGACACTCAGCAGGTGCCCTGCTCTAACACAGAGGATATTCAGATGGTTCCTATTCAATGCATTGGAGCCTGCCAGTACTCACATCAGCTGAGACTGTTGCAGTCCCCAAAGGTATGGGAAGTTCTCATTTCAGCTGATGGAAGACTACCATTTTCATTTACTTACTATTAAATCGTCAAGCAGAAACAAATTAACACTTTTTTTCTCTGTAGCCCTGTGATCAGGAACACCCAGTGTGCAGCGCAATCGACGGTCCAGCACCACCTCTGGTCGAGCTGCTGCTGTTACCAGTTCATCGATGGATGACTTTGAAGACCTGTTGGATGAATCTTACTGATGATCGGCTTGAGGATGACTTGGAATTGGATTCGGGCAAGGGAGAGGATGACCTCTTTCAGAACTCTCAGAGATGATTGACAGCTAGAAATGAGCGATGTCACAACCCTTACTTACTTACCACTGCCATTATGAATGTAAAAGGACTGAGACGTAATTCAACCCACACTATTTTAAAATAAGATTTATTTTATTTTCAAACTGTGAAAGATATGTTTATTATTCCTTTTAGATTTTTCTTGTCAATGTAAATATTTCTTCATCATCGAATTGTGTTTAGAATACTTTTCTTTAGTTGATTTCTTAAAGCTGTCAAAAATGGGCAAAAAACAGTTGTTGGAGGTATGAGCAAGCAATCATAAGACAGCCTCAGGTATAATGATTGTGTTGGAGGTCATGTTATAGCACTAAGTCATCATGCATTACAGCGGCAGGAAGTTTCAGTTGTGTACTGTGTATGCCGGAAATTGTTTTTCTTTTGTGTGTGTGTTGGAAGAGGCACAGCAAGGCAACATCTTTCTCTGTTCATTTTGAGTTGCATATATTAATCTGAGTTCTTTGGCTGTCATTAGCAACCTTATTTTAACAGGTCATCTCGCTAACTTTTGACCTGTTGTAGGAAAAACATGATCTTATGTTTTGACTGAGCTGGAGATCACAGATATTTCTCCCCTTTTCATTTGGGTGGAAGCAATTCTATTAATTCTAAATGTTATGCTACATAAAATTCCCTTGGAAACCATCTATACCTTTTCACCTTGTGAAATTATCAAATTATTTTAGTAGTTACTCAGACTTCTGAATGTAACATGCTAACACAACAAAGCTGTGTTCTCAGGGAAAATCCTTAAGCTTTGCTCATCTTTGTTTACCTGTATTTTTTTTGTCTTGACCATTTTCTCTTCTTATTTTTATTCACCTTAGTTTACTAACATCATGTATTAAGGGGCTGTGATGAGAAATAATGTAATCTGTTCTGCAGTTTCACCTATGTTGCACCTCTTCAAAAACATTGTAAATAAAATGTCTATGAAAACATTTGTTAGTGTTTTGATCAGCATTTACTTTAGTATTTTTCTAACCACTTTTTGGTAATGTGCTATTTTTACAGCTTGAGTATTTGGGATTCTGCATTTGTTTTAACTGCCATTACTGTAATTTTATTATTGTATCAGAAAACTAGCACATATCCTCCTAGGTTTTATATTCACAAAATGAAAATGCCTTTATAAGATGTTTTATATTACTGATATCAATACTTTAGAAATGAAAGGGAGTTTAGAAATTAAGTCACAAAGCTGTCAAATTTATAATAATACACTTACTGATGTTTTATCATTGGAAGCTTCTATCTTACAGTGGACTCCACAGAGTATTGGCAGTGGCACCCTTGGTAAATATGAGCAAAACTGACTGAAAATTTGCTTTAGAATTACTCCTAGTCTTTCATTCAAAAAAATTCACAAAAATCTAACCTGTGATTAAAGTTAATAGTTTTGAAAGAAAAAATAATAATACTGACAATCACTGACACAAAAAAAATAATATTGACAAATAATTACTGACACCCTTTCATTTAATATTGTGTGCAGCCTCCCTTTGCCAAGATAACAGGTCTTGATCTCATTTAATGTGTAAGGTTGAAAAACAGGGCTAGAGGTCTGAGGCCATTTCTCCATACTGAGTCTCATCCTTTAGATTCAGAGATCCTTGTGGGCTCTATTTCAGCTCATTACACAGGGTTTAGTTTAATGGGTTTGGATCAGGGCTCTGATATGTCCATGGGGCAAAACCTTCATTCTGTTGGCAGTGAACTCTTCATATATTGATGTTTTATACTGAGATGTGCTTTGGATCAATGTCAAGCTGGAAGATCGCAACGATGGTCCAGTTTAAGTTTCCTGACAGGGTCAGTCAGGTTATGATTTAATATCTGCTGGTCCTTGATGGAGATACTGTGTTTTAACAAGTTGTCCAAGGTCTTTGGAATAAAATTAACAACGCATTAAAGATTGCACCTTCACAGTGGGGAAAAAAACAAATGTCTTTGTTTTCTGTCTATGACAAACCCACATTTAGTGACTTGCTAAAAAGCTTTATTTTGGTCTCATCTGACCCTAAAACCCAGTCCCACAAAAGGTCCTGTCATTTTTGCTAATATTCAAATGTAACGATATTTGTGAGCTGAAGCCCACTGTGTGTACTTCCTCATTATGAGAAAAGGGGAAACGATAATATACTCCAAGCCAGCAGGTGGCGGTAAACATATAGCACTTGTATCACTATGACATTCTAACCTCATACACCAAAAAAAAAAAAAAAAAAAAAAAAAAAAACAGGAAATAGACAAGTAACTGCGTATTACTGCGAGCGAAAACTGCAACACAAAACCCTCGTCCTCTGCTGTTGTTATTCTTCCACACAAATAGACTTCAATAACCCGAGGATTAAGGCTTTTAATAAGCCTTGGAATTCTCCTCAAGTTCTGATTCAATAGCTGGGATGCATAATTTCCCTCTAAATTTTAGCTTGTTTAATGGCAGGTATTGGAAATTTCACAGTAAAAAGGAAGAGATATTTATTAGACATAGAAATCCATTAGGCAACAGGCGAAGATTATTTACGCGGTCGTAAGAATCTGCAAGGAAGGTTTGTTTTGTTGTTGTTTTTTACATTTGAAGGTAACGTTAATAGAGCGCTTTTTTCTCGAAATTAAGACATTTATATATGTGCTTCTGAAGGGGGCATCGAAGTTGAGATTATTCGGTTTTAACCCAGTATTGGCTTCGGTTTGTACCAATCTCCAAACTAACGTGCTAAACATTGTTTAGGTTTGGTGTAACGGCAGAATAAGCGGTCTATGGTTGTTTATCAAACGACATCTAGTGTTAGTAAAGAGTTGTTGCAGTTCTGTCAAACAAATATTATATATATATAGTTGAATAAACCATGAAGCTCCTGGAAAACTCAAGTTTTGAGGCCATGAACAGTTTGCTCACTATTGAAACGGGAGACTGTAAGATAATTGGACGGTAAGTGCAATACTAGCTTTTATAAGTTAAAACTAAAAAAGTGGCATCCTTTTGAAAAACATTTGTAACAATTTCAGATCACGAAGAGGAACTGAGTATATTAACTCTGTTCTGGTACCGATAGCACACGAGAGACGTATATTTGATGTGCGTGCTTACATCTAGAATACATATTGTTTAGAATGGTTGATCATCTGCAATATGTCTATTGTATGTTCCCTGTCAGATGTCAAATAAGACGTATAGAAAATGTCTTTAAGAGGTTTATTATTTAGAATGTAGGCTTATATAGAACTGACATCTTAAAGACGTCAATCAGATGTTAGTAAACAGCAGATGCTTTCCAGATGAAGTGATCTTTAACAGACATCTGGCAGATGTGTATTTGCAGTATAGTTTTTGTGAGTGTAACTTATGTCACTCTTGTGATGTGTTTTTAGAATTGAGAGTTACTCCTGTAAGATGGCTGGTGACGACAAGCAGATGTTTAAGCAGTTTTGTCAGGAGGGGCAGCCGCACGTGCTGGAAGCTCTGTCTCCTCCGCAGAGCTCCGGAATCAGCCCCAACAAGTAAGTCCAAGTCTTTTCCAGAGGTATCTGAATAAGCATTTCATAGTCATCAACAGTTACACACTGTGAAAATATCTTCCAGGGGCCTGTACCATGATGGTAGTTGAACAAACTCAGGGTTGCAGGATTAGTTTCGAGTTGACAAAACCAAACCAATCCAACCAGGCTTTGTTGGTACCATGATGCTGATCATCAACTTTCTCTGTCAACTCAGGCTTTGATCTTGAGTTTAGGAGTTTAGGTGTGACATCAGTAGCGAACAGCCAATCACATGCTGAGAAAGAGTAAAACTCATTCAAACTCATTGAAATTAATTTCTCGTGAGAGAAGTAACGCAGTTCACTTATTAAATATAAGTATTAAAATATTAAGAATTTAAGCAAATTTACTCCGCAAGAATAAAATAGCTGTCTATGAAATAGGACAACTAAAAGAAAGTCACATTACTGTATATCAGTGCAAGTAAAAGTTGTGAAGTTAGTTTATACAGTTGATAAAGGTATAGAGACAATTGAGTATTTAAACTCGCATGTAGTCATTTTATAGCTTCATGTATTGATTCTAAAGCGTATTTATATTACCTTTATATACTTCATTTAAAATATATGTAATAATAATTGATGAACTGAAATTGTACATGTGAGATTGTTTTAGGGTATAATAATTACAGAAATAATTTCTAAATCATACAAATTTATTTACTAAAAGCCACGATTTTGTCTTTTAAAATCATCTGCTATATAGTGACCTTTAATTTGGAGTAGAAACAGGTGGAGTGACTTTATCGCGTCAGACATGTCACTTTGCTCACAGCTGATTGGTCCAAGTTCGGTTTGCAATCTCTAACCTGTAACATAACCTGCCCCGGACCAGGTTAGCTGTGCAGTGTAAGTTACTATGGCGATGAACACTGCTAAAAAACAAACCACTTTCATGGTACCTAAAACCCAGGGTTGGCACAAACTAAACTGAAACATAGCTGGCTAGCCACCTAAACCGGCTTCATGGTATAGGCCCCAGAAGTCATTGCGTGTTGATCAAAATATATTGTGCTTTCAGATTGAGTCAGAGTTTGGAAGATGGGGAGGGTCCTCTCTCGGATAAGTGCAGCAGAAAGACTCTCTTTTACTTGATCGCCACTCTCAATGAATCCTTCCGGCCAGACTATGACTTCAGTCGCACCAAAGGCCATGATTTCAGCAAGGAGCCCAGTGTTAATTGGGTAATTTTAACATGATCTAAAATGTCATTTAAAACTGACTATTAATAATAATAGTAAACCTGTAACCCTACAAAGATGGGGCTGATATATATGTACACTCATCTAAAGGATTATTAGGAACACCATACTAATACTGTGAAATCGAAACTCATCAGACCAGGCAACATTTTTCCAGTCTTCAGGTGTCCAGTTTTGATGAGCTTATTATTAGATAATTGCATTAATGAGAAATTGAACAGGTGTTCCTAATAATCCTTTAGGTGATTTTACATGTGTGTATATGAATTTATATATATATATATATATATATCAATTTAAATCAGTCTCGTTCACCTGAGTGTGGAGGAGAGACTGATTTAATGCGATAACAACAAGGTTCATTAAATGATTAATTTTGCGCAGGTGTTTAATGCAGTGAACAGCAGTTTGTCTGCTGCTGCGGGTGAGGCGTACAGTCACCTACAGCCTCAGTTATGGGAAGCGCTTGACAAGGAGATCAGTCTTGCTGAATGTGACATATACAGGTAGATAATGCTTTCAAAACCCATGTTCAACTTGATGATTGCTTTTGACATTTTCAGTGGTGTTTGTTTGAATAACACATCATTCAGTTGTGATGCATGTTCATTCAAGTTCTGATTGGATTCTGTGACAGTTACAATCCTGACCTGGATTCAGACCCATATGGGGAAGAAGGCAACCTGTGGTCCTTCAACTACTTCTTTTATAACAAAAGACTGAAGAGGATTGTGTTCTTCACATGCCGTTCTGTCAGGTGAGGGTCTGTTTGTCAGAAATAAAGCAATTCATCATTAATTTATAAAAATAAGTATCAGATTTTTTTTTGTGTGTATAAAGAAATCAATACTTTTTATTCAGCAAGGACACATTAAATTGACAGTAAAACATTTATAATGTTACAAAATTCCCTTTTCAAAAAACTGGTTACACTTTACTTGAAGGGGTGTGCATAAGACTGACATGACACTTCATAATCATGACTTGACGTCATAAATTTGAACGTTTTATGCATGTTTATGACATCTGTCATTAAGTGTCCGTAAATACATCAAAATGTACTTTCGATGCTTCAAAAAATTCTACCTAAGCCACTTGTCACATGGACTACTTTGAGGATGTCTTTATTTACATAAAAAACGGAGGGACAGAAAGCTCTCGGACTAAAGGTAAAATATCTTAAACTGTGTTTCGAAGATGAACGAAGGTTTTACGGGCTTGGAACGTCATGAGGGAGAGTCATTAATGACAATTTTTGGGTGAACTATCCCTTTAAAAATGTCAGAATTGAGTGAAATGACATTGTCATGAACATGAATAAAACCTTCTTCATATTCATGACGTGTCTTATGTGTCATGTACGTATTTTATTAAATATCTGGTCCAACCTGAAAACATTTCAATGACCTTTGACTTCTGTGTATTTGTCCTTTAGTCTTTTCATGGCTCCTCGCGACTCTGGCATCGGCACAGAATTGGATCTGGAATTGGATGAGGGCAGCTATGAGGAAGAGGAAGAGGGGAACATGGATGAAGAGAGGTGAGGGAATTATTATTTGTTTACACTTTTCGAGGAAGTACTGCATCACGAACATCCACACTCTTGCTTTATCATCATTAAGATTTGACTGCCAAATGACTGCTTATAAACCACGTGGTTTCAGTGTATTTGCTAGTGAAGGGTTAAAAGTTACATAGCAGTCTATCTAAAGATCAGCCTTTCATTGCATCAGTGATGGATTGATTGATCTGTCCTCAGGAATGGTGCACTGTGTGCCTGGTGAAGCCCTATTTCCTGTCCTCTGAAGACCGCAATCTCTTGCCTGACTTTTTATGCCTGTCATTCTTTTCTGTTTTTTATGTGTTCAATATTATATTGTTGGTCATTTCTTAGGAATGAGGACAGGTTGTAATCCAGAGATTTTCAAGTGCTGGTTATTGCACTTTAACTTTTGCCGTTACTTCAATGCATTCACTAGACTTACTTCTAACACCGGCCTTTGAGGGAACCAGTGTGATGTGTGTTAGGATATTTTTACTGTCTTGCTTTTTTAAATCTCAAATGAGGTCTTTTTTTAGTTGTAGTTGAATTTGCAAGTTTTATTCTCCCTCTCTTTTCCCCTCAACCCTGTTCAATATTTCCAGTTGTTTTTATGTCTCCATAAACGTCACAGTATTTCCACTAGGTGGCATATTTCAACATCTGATCATCTTTGCTTCCTGCTTCTAGTTACTCTTTACTGGCAGTTTGAGCATAGTTCAGATTTATATGTTTAAATCAAGTTTCCATATTTGTTGCCTACACGTGCTCATAACTAAAATTTTTCCAAGTTTTCACTTTTTTCCTATAAATGATAAACTACATATTTGTGTTTTGTTTTTTAGACATTTTCTGCAACTTTTTTTTTGCCTCAGAATTTCTTTTTTAAAACATTGCTCAGTAGATTTATTAATGTTGACCTACAGATCAGCTTCCGCTTTTAGTTTCACCCCAAAGCTAACAAAAATGTAAGAGAAAAACCATGATGGGTCTGTAAAGTTTAATTTTCTATAAAGCTTTTTATTTGTCGTTACTGGTTTTTATTTGGATTTCGCAACTTTTGTGAGGTGTAAAACGTGAAGTGAACATAGCAGTTCCACTTTCTTCCGTGAAGACCTGCTTGTGGTGAATGAATTTAACGTTGTCCGACAAACGCATATGACTATAAAGGCAAAAATTATGTTTATAGCTGTTGTGGAAAGATATTATGACCTATAGAAGTGGGTGTTGGTAAACTACTGTTGCATCCAGTTTGACATCATTACAGCTTGATCGGTTTCATCTACTGTGGCTTGAATACTTCCTCATGATGAGCTCTGTAGTTTGTATTGTCCTGTCCACTATGTTGGAGGGCCTCTTGAATATCTGGCCATATGTGGTGAAGTCACAATCTTTCTGATTTCCTTTTGCATTTTAGATGTGACTGTGACCCATCCATGTTTGTAATTTCAATCACTTTGATATATTAGTATATAAGCCAGTATAAGAACAAGAGCGCAAGATCTCTTTTGTTGTTAATTGCATACATTATTTCTACAAATGATTTTCAGAGTATAGTCCAAAAGTACCAGGATAGAGCCCAACTGGATGCAGATGAATGCATTAACATGTCCTTCTTGGCAGCTTAAAACATTTGTATACATTTCTTTTAAAGAACATTTGTGTTATTTCCTAAATGCTGTGTCAAATAAATATCTACTGACTTAATGTGCACTGATTTTTATTGGAAAAACAAACTTGCTAGGCAGCAAAAGTACTGCTGTACAGTTCTCCAGGCAGAATTTCAACATGATTATGTTAGCATCATTAATCAGACCACATATCAGTAATGAATAATTAATTAGCAGCAAAGCAATACAGTATCATTTTTCATTTTATTTGTATTGGCAACAACACAATACTTGTTTTGTGGGTACGTCACCCGTTGAAACAACAAAACATGTCAGTGTCCAATTCTCGCTCAGTAACAAAAACATATCTACAAAATGACAAGTATGCTTTACCAAGGGGAAAAAAAAATGGTCAAAGCATTGCATGCAGGCATCACAAACGATAACGTATGTAAAGCCTTTTGTTTAGCTCTCAACAGGCACACCTCTAAACCATTATATGGACGTTTCCTGTGGCGCATGGACGCTGCCCCACTTCCCTTCAGGGTCAAACCTGCTCTACAGCACAAATACATAGTTTAACAGACATTTACAAAAGAGAATCGCAGAAAACACAGAACCCTTTTGAATTCTTCACATGAGAAAGAAACATGAGCACTTGTGCTAACCCATTGCAGATTACATGCGCTCAGAGGGAACTCAAAATCTTTGGTACTTTAACAAAGTCCAAATCTAACAACATCAGCTGTTTTACTGGAAAAAAAGGCACTTTAAATAGTCAAATGTATGTTTTCCACTGCAGAAATGTGTAAACAGTACATAAAGGCACGAAGTGTGCATCAAGTATACAACAGGAATATAAGTTAGAGGTACTTTAAATTACACAACATGGTTGCTAAATGGGAAATGCCATGCGCTGATTAGACAATACTGATGTTAAGATATGCACGAGCCTCGTGGGTTTTGCTGTGCTGTGAACGAACGTCTGCTAGGAAGAGTTTTTAAGCAGCAGCACTTGCACTCTGTGTCATTTTCTTGAAGAGATCACCACAAATGTATATTTTCAGAGGTAAGAATCAGTCACTTTTGTTTGTAAAGACTACTAGGTCAGTCATCTGGCCTCTCCAGAACACCTCAGCAGTTTCTCACTGCTGTAAACCACAGTTATGGAATCTGTTCCATTTGATGCCCTTGAGCTCTGCATACCTTTATGAGGTAAATATCTCTCTTCATAGAGTCCACTTCCCTGATTTGTGGGTAAACAGAATGAAGAATGCTCATTAATGGTCTCCAGTCTCATTCGGTTCAAAATCAGGGACCACCTGATCCGTCGAGTGTCTGGTGCTTGGAGTGCTGGCTGAGGGATACATTGTTGTTACAGTGGAGCCACGGGGTGAGAGAAGTATATCTCCAGCCTCAAGCCTCTCTGAGGGAGATTTCCTCAGCATGCAGTACACCAGTGACTTAGCCCTGGGAGAAAGAGTCCGGGATGGTAACGCACCCTGCGAATTTCGCTGAACAGTGCTGTGGGTTCCACGTTCCTGAAAAGGGTAACGTCCTACTAGCATGGTGTAGAGAACAACACCTAGGCTCCATACGTCGGCAGCCTTCGCCTGAGTGCGAGTGCCGTGAGTTCAAGATCTCCGGCCCACCGTAGGCCGAGCAGCCGTGTTTGTCCGTCAGTGAATCATCGTTCCCGTCAAGAAGACAGGAGTCCTCCAGGTCTTTGCAGAGAACAAGCTTTGTTCTGAGAGAAACGAAAAAACATCTATCAGTCACCTGATAACTTAGATCCTGACGTTAATGAATGGAAAATATTTGACAGATGAGCAAGATAAGGTAAAACCTTATGTATATGTATGTATGTGTATATATATATATATATATATGTGTATATGTGTGTGTGTGTGTGTGTGTGTATGTGTATATATATTTATAAATATATATGTATGTATAATAATATATATATATATATATATAAATTATATTAAAATATATTTTGATTCAGTTATAATTGTAACAATGTACTGATACGTTTTATAATTACTTTACTTTATTTTAATTTTAATAGTAAAAAGTCAAATTATTAAGATCGGTTTATATCTGAAAACTATATATTTTAAATTTAACAACAAAAATAATATTGTAACACCTGTACACTGACAATAGAAAATAAGAATGCACTGATATTAAGTGGATTATTTAATGCCATGACTAATAAATAAATTACTAATATAAAAGGTCTATAAATGTAAAAAAAAAAAAATTTTGAAATACTACAAATGAATTTAGGCATTAAATTATAATGTATGTACTATGTAATACAGATATTAATTTTGAGATTTGCTAAATTACATTAATATTATTAAATTATTTATTAGTAGGCTACTTATTAAAATTCTAGTTCAGTGCTCAGATGACAACAAAAGCTAATAAAAAAGTTCAGATTGAATTATGTCAGGGGGTAAAAAAAATAAATATTTACTTTTGTCATGAAAAATGCATCCCTACTATCAAGAGCTGATATGAATTGACTAACTAACAATAAAAAAATTAAATTGAGTTACTGACCTCTGTGGATCGGTGAACACAAACTTGCGCAGTTTAAGGTCTCTTAAAATGACGCCATTCTCGTGACAGTGCGCCACTGCGGCTGCCATCTGTACGGACAGGCGCACTGCCTCATCCTCCTGCAGCCTCTTACAGGTGCGCACGTACGAGTGCATGTCTCCATAGTTACAGCTCGAAGAATATGTACACGTTGTTCTCCCCAAGCACCAGCTCTGAAATCTTGCAGATGTTGCTGTGTGGAAGCAGACGAAGTGTAGGGTGCGATGACTAACTCGTGATACTTCTTTATGGAAAACACCTGGTGGGAACATACCAAATCAAAATGATTATTGATCCTTCATTATATAAAAGTTCCAGAACTTAATATTAAATATTTTTAAATCCACTATAATGAAGAATCTATATGCTCACTTTGCATGTGTACTCCTGTTCTGTGACCTGATGTACAGCTCTACAATGTTTGCGCTCCTTCTGTGGCCTCCAGCAGATGTAGGGTCCGATGCGCGAGACGTGGTGCTTTTCGGACCCCGGCTGCTCAAGGCTCTGGGACAGGCGGGCAGGCAGGCAGCGAGACCCGGGGAAGGAGGCTGACTGAGCCTGCGGCGCTTGCATTTGAAGGTGTCAGTGTTGTGAGAGTCCTCAAAGTCAACTCGTTTCAGTCGCAGTGGAGGTGTAGGAGTTGACAGGTTCATACTCATCTGTGACAAAAACAACTGGGTGTAAGTTCATGACCTTGTGGCAGCATTACTTAACATACCATAAATGCTGATGATTGGATGAAGAATGCAGATTCAATGCCTCATGTTGACATGAAAAAATGTGTACATTTGATTTACACTCGGTCAGCTTGGGATAATAACTCTCACTAACAAACTAAACAAGAATGGGTGGTTCAATAATGTTGTGTAATGAAAGGAGGTAATTTATAACTATTGTATGACTATGTGATGAGCAGTGTTGCTTGATCAGTCCTCAACTGAAGTTCCTTTCGAAATTCTGTTTGGCACCTGTGAGTCATACAAGTGTTTAAGTTATTACACATTCATGCGTACGTCATAAAATGACATATCCCAATTTCTTCCACTGCACTATTTTTAAACTAACTTTTCTATTCAAATAGCCTATTAGCATCGAATTCTTCTCTACATGAATTATAAGGTTACACTGAGTAGCGCTTATCATATGCCGGTACGAGGTTTCAGAACTCGATTCCGATCATATCGGATTCGAACCTAAATCTCCTGATCAGAGCAATTCTCGCTCTCGGTATGCGCGAACCATTGCGCCACAACTCGCTGTCCAGAAAAGTAGCCAACAAAATATTACTAACATAATATGCTCAGTAGCTAAATTGAATGCTTAGTGCAAGTTGACAGAGTTCACACAACAATATGCGCAGCCTGCGACATGAAGTTTAACCACCAATATGTTTTTCAATACTCGTTTAAATGGGAAAGTATATCGATAATTGACATTAATAGTAAGGAACATTAGTTGGAAAGTATGAAGTAGAGATTTCTAGAAGTTAAGGTGACGCTTTGAAGTCTGACTTACCTCGCTGCTTTAGACAAAGGACCCGCTCCTCTCCAAAACAGAACAATGAAAACTGTCAGCGCACTTAGTTGTGTCTACTTGTCAGAGAACATTCTTCCACCGGGGAAAAACAAAAATATAATGAAATGAACACTGGGAAATTGTCTCTCTCAACTGTAGTGATGTTCTCGGCATAAGAGAGATAATGTTGTCTCCAGTGAATACAGAATAAATATGAGTTGGTTTAAAAGGACGCGCGTGCCTAACGTTATGCAGAAGTTGATTTGAGTCTCCGGATTCAATGTGTTTTGCAGATTATTCGTTCATTTAGCCTCTTTTTCATTCGTAATCTTTCTTCTTTGTCCTTGAAGTTGAGCAAATTGATACTTGGGAGTCTGGCGGCAACACCAAGAAGCTTCTTCAGTTGTTGGCACGAATGTCTTTGTTCCTTATTCCCGCTGAATGAACGCGTCCTGAATGGACAATATTTCCTTGGTGGATGTAAGTTTTCACTAAAAGTCCTTTGGTCGGAGGAAGTTAAAGATCATTTACGACGAGTACCGGACAAATAAAACTTGATAAGCCGCAGTTAAACGTACTTTACTGGAAGTTTTGCGATACGACAAACAAGGAATTGCCCGAAGAAAGTTGAACTGAGAACAAGTCCGAGTCGGTGACAGTGTAGAAATGGAATAATTAGTCCTTTAGTTCCTATTTTGTTGCTGCAGAAATAAAGGTCCCTTTAGTAATGAAGATCACAAATCAGACGTGGCCCCTCAGCCTGAACGTCCGACTGTAAAGTCTCAATTTGGCTGGGCACGTCTAATATGCTCAATGCTGTCACACCAGCCTGACTCGATGATGCTGTTCTTAGTAAGATTGCGACATATTGGCTTCGCCCATTGGGTCTGACGACATTGCAGTCAGGGCTTCGCAATAGTACGCACTATTGTTGAAGTTAAAGTTTGCTAGGCTGGGTTGCAAACACAACGCGTGGCATTTCATGAAAATGGTTAGTCAGTCAGTTTTAACACTGTAAACACCTTCTGATTTGACCATAATATCTTAACAGTGTCTTAAAGCAGTGAGTATTTTTGTGCACATTGTAGTCTGCTATTAATAGAAATTTAACAGCAAGGGAAAATATACACAGCAATGTGATAGATCCTGTAAATATACATTAAAGCCAGAGAAAAACAGTGCTATAGCTAGGTTTAAGTATTGTCCTTTTTACTGTTGTGAAGATTAATGCCCCACCCTGCTGTGTATGACTCAATACCAATGTTGGTGTTGCACATCAAGTGTTTGTCAGGGTGACATGCAGCCAGGTGTAAGATATAGAGCTGAATAGGAACCCAGCAAATATTTTGTTTCTTCATACATATCAATAATATAAATTGAGAACAAATTATAGACTTCAATTTGTTATTTTATATGCAAGACCTCAGAGATGTCTCAAACAGATTTGCAGATACCAAAAAGTCAGACATTTCAATATAAACTCAAACATTTTTCATAATTATTAGGCTACACTGTAAAAAATATATTTTCATGATTAATCACAACTTTTACTATCTTTCGTCAGATCAGCTTAGCAATAATTAATGTGGTTCAGCTAACAATATTTTCAGTTTCGAATTTATTAGAATCAATCTCAATTGTTTTACAATGAGGTACTCTACTGGAGTTTTAGCGGCCTCTGGCGGTGATGTTTCAGAATGCAACAAGAGCGCTGCGTGCCCGTGTGCGTGCTAGATACGAGCGAGCATTCGCTACCAGCCAGTGTTGCCAAGTCCGCTTATTCCAAGCGACTTTGGGCTTGTTTTTCTGTAAAGTCGCTTGCAAATAATGGGAGTTGACGGTTTGCATTTTTTGGGCTTGTTTCTGAAGTGTAGTTGCTTATTTGGGCTTGCTTCCAGCCTCAGTTGCAAAGCAGATATTTTCTATGTCATTTAAACGTAGGAGTTTGTCTTGCCTGTTCCCCTCTCCTTTCCCCATTCATGAGTTTTTTCCACCCACATCCTGCTTCTAATTGGCTCTGACCAGATGGCAAACTAAGTACTAGCCAATCAGAGGCAGAGAGCAGGGCAATCGTTGTTTTTTTTCTTCTTTCTTTCTGGTTGGTTAAAACGTCAGCAAGTGATGTTAAAATGAAAATACTTGCAAGTCTGGACCATTGTGACTGATACTGACTACTTAGACTGTCAGGAGAGTTTTATATATATGTATATTTAATTATATGTTAGATATTTTAGATATAGATATTAATTTAATATCGTTTAACTGTTAAGCCTTTAACTGTCACTCCCCTTTTTCATGAAAATCACTTATTCAAATGGTTTTAATTCAAGAATGTTTTGTTTTAAAGAAGACATTTGCCAAATTATTTTTGAAGTGCAGTATTATGAAATTATGAAAGTGAAACAGAAAAAAGTTATAACTTTGAGTTTTATGAAATGAACAATGTAAAAATATAATTATTTCTATTTCATATAAAATATATATATTGCTAAATATATATTTTACTCTAAAATATCGCAAGAAAATGTAGAAGCCAAAAATCCTGAAGAAGTTTCTAAATTTTAGGTTGAACATCTCAAAATTAGCTCTCAGTCAGATTTTATTTGGGCACAGTACCAACACTAGATGGGCAGCCAAGCTTTATTACAGAAGAAAATAAGACTGTACCGTGTGCACAGTTTTACAAAACTGTTCACGTGGATGTAAATTGACATTCACAGTTTAGAATTATCACATTCGTCCCCGAGAGATTGTAGTTTTTCTCGTCTGAAACCTAAGGGGGCTCCGGATAAAAGAAAAATGCTTTTGCTGTCTATGAGAAAAGTCGCTTGTTTTGGGTCTTGTTTCACTGGGTTGGTTGCTCATTTGTTCTGCTGAGATCTGGTAACACTGCTACCAGCCACACGGAGACTTTCAACGCAACGGCAAACTAATCACACAACATGCTGGAAACTAATGTGAACTCCCACTGGCAGGTACAATAATAGCCTACTTTTATCAGCTTGACGTTGAACTAATGCTCTGTGCTTGTCCATGATAATGTTACAGTAAACTGCATTTAGTCTCAGCCGGCATACGATGTTATAAGCCATTCTCTAACTATTCGTGTATCTTTCCCAATCAGCAATGTCAACATAGGTGAATGTAACCTATAATATGATAACGGAAATGGTTCAGTGAACTAAACTGAACAGTCTCAGTGTATCAGTAAGATCGTAGGAAGTGACATTACTGTACTAGAACGTGTCTGGAAATGTGTATTATAAACAATATGATAGTAGTGGATTCATGTCATGTTTCATGTAGTTTACCTTGCTACTTCACTAGATTTTACTAATATGTTGTAGCCTACTAATATGTTGCCGATGTTGATCGCGTTGCGTCCGAAGTTGAATCAAATTCACGTTTTGCCTGACGAGCTTCAGCAGATACAACTTTTTTGTTTATTATATTTATGTGGAATTTGTGTTGTGCTGGAGGCAGGACGTTTTGGGAGTTATCAGACTCCGTGTTCGTCAGCTGAAGTGCCATTGGTCGCGCATGCACGTCACTGATGGATTTCGGCAGGAATCGTAGTCCGAGACCTCACATATAAATATGAATATTGGCCTTCAGAGGTAATAGCAAAACCCAAAAAGTGGATCATTGCAATGTGTGATTACAACCCCTATTAAAAAAGTTAAATTTAGAACCTTTAAGTTAAACCAACAATATTTTTTTACAGTGACTATCCATACTGTCCATATTGTTGTTTTGTTCAACAATCATCTAATTTGTGTCTATTTTAGGATGCATGTGTCAACTTTAATTAAAAATATAACTTAAATTAAACTAATTTAAACCTGTGAGCAATTCAAATGTTCAGTGAGCTAATAATATTATACAAAAAATCCCAACCATCTATTTTAAGTTCAGCAACTGCCATTTATGTTAGACATAACCCCTAGTCTATTCGATTTCAGCCTGTATTATTGCTGCAGTACTGGTTAGTGAGTAAACTGCATGTTTATCTTTCTCAGGTGACCTACAGTAAGCAGACTGCAGCGACAAATGCTGTAACCTGAGGCAGTGTGCACCAGTCAGTCAGCAGGATGCCTCCACAGAGCTCATGGTTTCAAGTTGAGTCAGAGGTTTCATGTGTGTGTGTGTTTGTGCATGTGTGGGGGTGGAAAGAGGTTTCCTGGGCTGTTCCACCATCCGAGGCCTGAGTGGGAGACCATACCAACCACTCCTTAAAATGGAAACGTTTCTGCTGCACAGTGCGTTTTATTGGTCAATCTTGCACCTCTGTTGTCCTCAAGACACCAGATGCAATCGTTCAAAATGAGCTAATAGTCAGATAGATATTCAGGGGATTTCTTTGAATCGAATTCTCTGGTTTAACAGCCACAGCTGAGTTATAACAATTTAATATATCACCATCTAAAAGCTAAAAGTGTAGCACAGTTTCTCTCCATTTTGACAGAGAGGGAATTGATTGGATGAATATGACTCTATTTCCAAGAAACATCCTTCCTGTCTGTGTCTACACAGATGTCACACATTCTGGATTGAGACATATTGTCACCATGGGAACAAGCAATGCCCTCACAAAGGCTCTGTCTCATCTTGTTGGACACTAATGGTGGTTTACCGCCATGGAAGCGCTGGTCCAAAGTGATCAGGAAGTCATGAATTTCCTCCCTGTAGCTTCCACCAGCTGATGACAGCCTTGGGCGAAAAGGACACATTATTTTGTTCTGTTTGTCTCAGTTGGTTTTGATAAGAGACACGCTGACATTTTCGAATTGGCCCTGCATTAGTCTTTCACACACGTAGACACAAATACAGTCAATCGACAACACATGTCGCTGAATTAGCCTTGTTTACGAAAAGGGACAGACCTGTTTATCAATGTCTAATTGGATTAGCGGTGTCATTGAGTGGGTTACGCTATAAGCTCACAGATGTCTCTTTAGAGGATGGGGCTCCACCACTTCCTCAACTAACTGGCTAATCATGTTAGCATAACAGAAACACTTAAAAGAGACTTGAACTTCACTTTGTAGCTGTTTTATCCAACAGTTTTTTCCAAAAGAGGTGAACGTCAATCTGGCAATATTTGTTCACCTTGGTTGTTATGCATCGACGTCAGTGCGATAATGAAATGTCCAATGAGTGCGCTTAAAAGTTAATGTATAACAAAAAATTTTGTACAAACGATTTTCATTTAGAAAGTGCTTATAAATTAAATTGAATTTAATTAAAATTTGACATTTTGAAAAACACTTCAGTGTAAAGAAAAGTACAATCAACTTGGATGTTTAAGTCATTGCAACCTAAATTACATTAAACTGACTTGAAAAAATTGAGTTGAGTTGAAAAACTTTGAAAATTGCTTAGCTTAATTTGATTAGTTAATGTAAAAGCATGTTGTCATAACATATTTATCATATGTTTTACTTTTTACTTTTCTTTTTTGACTTAAATGAAAAATCATTCTTTACAGTGTATTGCGTTTGAAAAATAACTACAACCGTACCCTAAAACTAACCGAGCAAATGCGTATTACGAATCAACCATGTCATTTTAGCTTGCTTCTACAATTATTTAGCTATTTTATTGTGTTTCATAGGAGTCATACTTGAGTGCTCTGTATCTCAAGTGAAATGCTATACCATGTGAGCTACTGATCAAGTTTACTATATCAGAAAAGCCAAATGGAGATGGTAATTCAACACAAACGTCAAACTGAATTAGTTAGCAAATCCTACACTATGGTAAACACACTTTGAGTTCATAACATATTGTGCAAGTATTTATTAGTTAATTTGCGTTGTTGTTAATTTTGTTGTAAGTTGTTTGATTTTGTTGTAAGTGTATTACTGCCTCTAGTGGTCATTTCATCTGGAATTTTTCAATGAGCCTGCGCTGGATGTTATAATCAAGATAAAAAATAGAAAAACTCACACCTGAAGGAATCACTAACTAAATCCAGACTATTCTCATTTAACTTCTTCCAAACCAAAATACTCTCCCATCGCAAATCATCGCAACAATTATACATCACAGAGCAGCATTTTCTTAGAAGAGAATTGGGCAACTTTAACTAAAGAGGAACAAAAAAATCTGATATTTCATAATGTGCATTTCTGATTTTATGTTAAAAGGCACTGTCTTGAAGATTTTGTCAAATTATTTAAAGTTTTTTACAATCACTCTGCTACTGTTTTCAGAACCTTGATGTCACTTTTCAAAACTCTAGACACAAAACTCAAAACGGTTATCACTTGTAACACGGGCTGTCTAATGTTCAAAACATTGCATCGTGCATTGACATCTTTAAAGAAATTTTGCACTTGCACAATCATTGGTTCAAAAAACAAATTTGAAATACCACTGAAACATAATTATAGATCACCCACTCAAAAGTAACCGATAGTTTCACTGTGTCATTGTTCGTACAATCATTTAATATTGTAGAACAAAATAGATAATACAGATTTCATTATGGTACATGAAAAGTACCATATAGGCCTAGTGGAATCATTGAACAAAGTGTGTGATATATTGATGCAAAACACTCCACTACAATCACAACATAGGTTTATTGGAATCAAAGCAAAAATATATAATTTTACTATAGGCTACATCCATGGATATTGTAGTCTAATTTGTTCATGCTCCATGCTAATTGGTGAAAATGAATCTCTTGAAACTTTCATGATGTACTGTAAACATGGAAGATTGTGCCTGTTTCTGTACAACTATGCATTAAGAGTAGGCTACTGCAACAGTTACTTATCATTTTGAGCAGTTGTATCAATAGATAGGTATCATTGTAAGGAAATAAATAGACACTCATTTGAAATGTAATGTGTGAATTGCCTTTTGAAGTAGTAGTACTTTGATGATAAGTTGTGTCATATTGAACAGGTGATTTTTGTTGAATGAACAAATGATCTTTGAAGTTGAAGTTTTATGTGTATTGTATCTAAGCAATTGAGAAAAAGGGTTAGAGTTTTGAAAAAGGTGAATTTTGATCATTGGTTGGTTGTTTTGTGTCTGAGAGTTGTGAAAGATGACATCAAGGTTCTGAAAATAGTAACAAATTGATTGTAAAAAACTGTAATGAAACTTTCATGTGTGCTTTAAAGAGTGATAGAAAGAATGCAGTCAGCAGGTCACTTCTTTTTTCAAGCCTCACTCTGGATCATCTGCAGTGTTTTTGAAAGATTGTGAAAGTCTGAATTCCTCAGCCGTGAGCGGTCTCTCGCATAAACAAGTTACTCAGAGCTTTTTAATGGCACATTGAATGGCTTTGTGCTTCTGTTTCTCCTCTTCTTTTCCAAATGGCTTAAAGTGGCTTTAAATGGCTTTATAATGTCAGCTCCAATGTTTAAGTCATTTGATTCTCTTAAACTCTTTAACATTTTTTTTTGCTGTGTGTATTCAGGGATCCTCTTCATTCCGTTTAAGTTTCCTCTGTGGTCCTCTGTAAACAGATCTCCACCTATCTTTCTAGATCACAAGTGCAAAGTGGCAAGTCTTTTCATTTCCAGCAGTTAAGCATTCTCTGTGTAGTTGGGCCCAAAAGCCCTATCCAATTTCAAAGCTTAAATGTGTATTGTGTCTGTATTGACTGTATTGACCTCTAAATGGCTCATTAATGGACCAACAAAGAACGAAAGAGATTCTTTGAAATAGCAACTTTTTTCTTGCTTTTAATCAACAGTTTTGTCTAATCATGGTGTAATAATATAGTTATACTCTCCCTCCGGGTTTTGTTTAGAATAGTTCTTGAATAGGTACCTAACTTAAGTTTTAAGTAAGCCTAATTACCATAATGAGCTCATTTGTATGTCAAAGAGTATAACTTTAAAAGATAAGACTTTTTTATTGTAAAATGTATTACAGGAACATTTAACTAAACACAATACAAAACATGGAAAGATAATTCAAAGATATTAAGACACACACGTGTGTGTGTGTGTGTGTGTATGTATGTATAGGGGACATTTGAACTACCCTCTCAGACTAAAATTGGATTAATTTAACATTGATCATCTTGTGAAACATCAAGAGAGTGCTGACTGAAATAACAATGCTCACAGGTTCATTACTAATGACCTCAGTCTCAAATGTTTATATTGCGTGTTCCATCCAGCCGTCTGTTGACTGTAACCACCAGGTCTGGCTGCTCTGGAAGATTTTGTCCTTTTAAGCCTTTGGTCTCTTAATCACTAAGCTATTTTGGCAACAGCTGTCCTGAGACCTGAATAAATTGAATACTTCCGTCTGGACTAGGCTTTGAGTCTCTCTCTCTCTCTCTCTCTCTCTCTCTCTCTCGCTCTCTTCGCTATTAGGTTACAGTCTTGGCTTGTAATCATGGGCATCATTTGTTTTAAGCAGGGACTTGTTTTAAGCTCACTTGTGGCCTATGGTTTTTATTTTTTAAATATGGTTTTAAGCAACTTTGTATTTTTGAGGTGCATGACATTTGAGTAGTAGATGATTAAAAAAATGTTATTATTTGAATTCAGCCAAATAAGTAAATAAATTTGAGGCAGTACATGCAGTTTAAATATTAATCATGGCTATATAGCTTGTAACCCAAGCTAGCGGACACAGTGTCAGATCTGAACATAGTTGTACAGGCTGTAAGACTGTTGGAAGTAGAGTTGCTTCTCGTACCCTCTGGCTATTGCATGTTGTACATGCTACACGGTTGATCAGTTAAATATGCAGCAGGATTAAAAACTTCATGGAGAATTAAAACAATGTCAAAACGTCCAACAAATGCACATGTAGGTAGTTCACAATAATTCTTATGGCGCATCTCCGCATCAGACTATGAGATCTTTCAGTTTAAAGAAATGCCTCTTAGAGGTGGCGTGTTTAAATCTTGCTTGATTTGTTGTGCTGTTTGTCAGACATTCAACCCACGCTGAATATGACTGATGGCCATTTTCTCTGTATGTGTTTCCTGCACTAATTGTAAAGGGCACTGTTTTTTATCTGCTCTCTGTGGTTTAATCCATTTATGCATACCAAGAGCTGGTGCCATTTGCACAGTAATCTAGTGAGTGGGTAGAAACTGGTGCTCAACATGTGGTGTGTGTGTGTGAGGGAAACAACCATCATTTCATTTAGAACGGCCTGTCTGTTATCTCTTTTTCTGTTTCCTACTAGTCTTGTTGTAACATGTACAGTTGCACTTTGCAGATGTCATCCAACTTAAAGGGTCAAACTAATTTCAAGGTCAATTCTTGTAATCTTAATTTTCTGATGGTAGGATTATGATTGTGGCGCCTTTTGTTTTATCAGCCTTGAACCATTAGACTAAGACTGCTAAACAACGTAATAGATTTATATGAAGTTGCATTCCAGATATAGTCCTATAAGTATTATGATTAAGAAGGTGTTTTAAGTGAACCTGCTGAACTAGCAAACAGACGCAGGTTGCGTTATAATTTGCTGAGTCATTGAGGTAGATTGTGGTTGCAGCTGAATTACTGCACTAAACTAAAACAAGAATAAACTGAACACATGCTGTAAGACACTATATGCTTTCACACTTTGTATCTAACTTTTATAAAATTAAGAGCCCGATCTCATGAAAGTTTGTATTTATAGCACGAATGTAATTTCTCGTGCCATTTATACGCCAAAAACAGTTTTTGCGTGTATTTGCAGGGTTTCCGCGGGGTCTTAAAAAGTCTTAAAAAGTCTAAAATTCTGAACTTTAAATTTAAGGCCTTAACAAATCTTAAAAACACCAATATTTTCATCTGAAGTCTTAAATTTGATTTAGTGAAAAAATCTCACCATTTCAGATTCAGAATGCCGCAAACGAACCGAAGAACCAACCAATCAGCCCCTTCCGTAACAACATTGAAAGCTCAGTCAACATGAAGGATCGTGGTGCCCCTAAACACTACGGGTGTTTTCTCTTCTCCGTGAATAAATCTTGTAGCAGACCTAACGTTACAGCAAGCGTTTCACGGTGGTGGAAATCCATTGGCTACTAAAATGTCTTTGTCGTTATGGAGAGCACAGTGCATGGTTGCATAGCAACGACAGACGCCACAGGAAAATCGGCCCAAATTTTACTATTAATAATAAAAGATAAGGGGATGTGAATGTCAGTAATTTATCATTTTATGACTCAATCTTTTTATATAAGATCATTTAAAGGCTGAAATACGTGAGGTTTATCTGTTTATAAAACTATTTTTGTGAAGACTTTATTTGAACTAGATAACCTGTTGCAGGACACTTTAAAATCTGGCCATCATTTTTAATGGTATTTTAATGTTTATGTAAACAAAAAAGTGCATATTCATGCTAATTTTATTTGCTGGGTTTAGACATACATTTGGCAAATTGATTTCATAATAATCATGAAATGAAATGTTCATGCCATTTCAACTCTGGGTATGATCAACTAAAATCAACTATAATTTTGTTTTTACAAATTTCACCTACACACACACACACACACACACTACACACATATATAAAATATTTTTTTCCGAATATTTTATTTACATTTTTGGTAATGCGTCAAGTAGGTCTTAAATTTCAATGTTAATGGTCTTAAAATGTCTTAAACAGGTCTTAAATTTTTTTTTTCGCGTGCATATGATACGCAGTTTCTGGCGTGTAATACGCACAAACTCCCCTCTCCCCTAAACCTACCCCAGGGTTTTTTAGTGCGTAGCATATACACGCAAAAAACATTTTTGGCGTATAAATGCCACGAGAAATGACATTCGTGGTATAGATACGCATTTTCATGAGACTGTGTTGAAAATGAACCATGTCTTGAACATTGAGCAATTGGGCAATTTGACTAAATTATTTCCAATTATTTGGAACCTAGACTTGTCTAAATACGGTCCTGCTATAAAATACATTGGTAAATTAAGGCATCAGCTGAATGTATGGGAGGCAGTTTGATTGAATGCAAAAGCCAGGCTAACAGGCATGTCTTAGACAAATTTGCTAGCTATGTAGTATCACATATAAGAAATGTGACGCAAAATTACCTAATTGATTAACTTCCCATTCTGCTGCATAGAAAGTTCTCTTTAGAGGAAATTTAAGCCGAATGATTACTTAATCTTCCAGCAGACGACACATTCGCTTGCCTCAGCAGTTTTCTCAAACTTTTTCAACATATAATTGAGTCTCTTCCACATTAATACTGAAAGTGATAATGTGTGTGAAATAACCGAAACTCTCCAGAGAGGTTTTGGACTTTATTTAGCATATCAGACAGGGGGCGAAAACAGTGGAAAGTCATAACCACGCTCACTGAGTCATTTTAGTGTCATGCATTTTCTGTGACCTATTTCTGTAGGTTTCTATTAGCTATACCACTTTTTAGATGTTTTTTGAAAATATAATCGATTACTATTTTATTTGAATAAATTACAAAATATGCTGACTAATTACTTTTATTCCCATGTATTCTGATAAAAAGCACTGCATTCATTTCCATTGATCATTTTCACATTTTTATAGTCAATAGATAGCTATAGGTATAAACATAGAAATATTGAAGTACTTTGAGAGTGTACAGAGACTGACGTCAATTACATCATTCTGTATATTCGCCAAAATGAAGCAATAAGCTCCGAGAAGCTGTGGTTTACAGTGAATTTAAAACAGCTAAGTGACATTGTTTGTCACCACGTGAAGAACAGTGCCTCTTAGCTGTTCTAAATTCATGTAAGCCACTGCTTCTCTGGGCTTTACTTTTATAAAACCAGGTTTCAGGTTTCATAAAATAAACACACAGACACAAAAATGTAATTCTTCCAACAAGCAATGTAGTTCTTCAAATGCGGAATGTTTGCCAAGGTACACGGTAATGCTGAAGTAATGCGGTCACGGGTGTATGTTTGTAGAGTTATTAACAACATCCTCCAATGACTCAACCAATCATAATCAATGACCGGAATTATCCATTTTTATAACTTGGCACGATCTAGTTGATCATGATTCTCTGGTTGGTGGAGATTTCTGTGCATAATCATGGATAATGTAATTTTTCATCCAGGAATTCACTGTTAAACACAATTAGTTGAAATAATAGGTTTGATAGCTTTCACGCACAATCGATTAACAACCTCGTAGCTCAAAGAAGGCCCGTTTATTGTTAAACATTTCCCTATGGAGAAAATTAATGTTTTTTTATTTATTTGTTTATTTATTTGGATCCCAACTGTTGCACTCACTGTAAAAACTCACTGGTTTAACTTAAAAAAAGTAACATGGTTGCCTTAAAATTTTAAGTTAATTGAAATTGAAAAATTGAGTTAATACAATGAAGGAGATTGATTTAATCATCAGAAACTCAAAATATTATGTTATCTGAACTACATCAATTATCTAAGTTGATTTGACAAAAGAAAAAATGTTGTGATTACAAATCATGAAAATATTTTTCTACAGTTGGGAAAAGAATCGAGTAAAGAAAATATGATTTTTATATTTCCATTTGCCTCAAATAGCAGAAGAAAAAAAAGACAATGATAGATTTTCCACGACTTTCTAAAACAGAAAAAAATATACATTTATTGATTATGGCAGTCAAAAGAAATAAATATGTTCTTTATGTATGTATGTATGAACATGTACACTGTATAAAAATATTGTTGGTTTATCTTAAAAAATGAAGTAACTTAGGAAAAATTTAGTTAAAACAATGAAGGAGATTGATTTAATCAGCAGAAACTCCAAATATTACGCTATCTGAACTACATAAATTATTTAAGTTGATTTGACAAAAAAAAGATAATTACAAATCCTGAATATATATATATATATATATTTTTTATAGTGTATGTATGTATGCATGCATGTGTATGCATGTCTATGTGTATGTATGCTTGTATGTATGCATGTACCGCTATGTGTGTTTTGGTATTTAATTCCAATGTAATATAATAGTGTTGTCAAAGTACATAAACACACACACACATATACATATGTGTACATATACATATATATATATATATATATATATATATATATATATATATATATATATATATATATAAAGCTGTGAAAAAAGCTGTGAAGCTGTAAAAATGCTGTGAAAACATGTCATCACAATCTGTGAAAGGTTCATCAAACGGTCTTTGAATGCAAAAAACATGACTGTGGTCAGCCTGTTTTAAGCTTCAACTGCCTATAAGTCAAAAGTCGTGATGAATTACATCCATTTTTATTGCATAAGGATCTGCATTTGTTTCTCTGCTAATTTTAACATAAAGCTTTCTTAGTTATAGAAAGTACAACGAGGGACTCCCTTAATGTTACAAAGCCCTGCGATCAAGATGATCTGTTTGAAAAGGCTTTCTGAGATCAAGATAATTGGTGTGGTGTATATGCGGTAAGGTTTTCCTTGAAATCCCTAGCATTCTTAGCCAGAGGCATCTCCTTGATTCTGTTTCTTGCAGAAAGTGAGAAATGAACTCAACACGGAGTTGAAAAGTCTAACAATGTATTCTCTCTGCCATTATATAGAAGAGCAAGAGCAAGCACATGACTGTTAAGAAACTGCAGGCGTGGGTTATTCTTTTTGTCAGACTCTTGGATGAGTCAACCACAGTTTCTTACTTCATTATTTTACAAGGCATTAGAAATGTGCATGTATTTGTTTAGTACTCAACACATAACAAGTAGGGCCTACCTCATGATAGTTTTGCTGAGGACCTTGTGATAGTTTTCCAGCTTCATATGGAATCAATATGATTACTTTGTTTTACTGTGTGAATATAACAGAGTTTTAACCCTAAAAATGCAATAAATCCTGCAGAACTGGCTCTGTTTATATCATACTCAGACGCTTTCCTGGGCCACACGCTGTACGGTTATATTGAGCGAGACACATTGCAAATTCCATCCCACTCCCAGACACGTAAGCAGCTTTTTTGAGTCAGCTCTGTTTCTCTCTGAATCACATGCCTTTCATAATATGTGATGAAACCAGAGGCCAAATGGAATGAGTCAAACATTGCTTGACATTAAAGTTTAAAGAGAGAGAAAGAGAGACAGGAAAAGATAGAAAACAAGGTGAAGAGAGAAGGAAAGTGTTCAAGTTTATGCTCAATTCCCTCAACAGCCGTCGTCACAGCTACAGCCCAGATTAACCCCACTGAGATGAGGAGCATGGGAGGCTTTCACAAGCAATCCCGTCATCATTAATTGCCATTGTCCCTCGACACTTTCTCTCATGTTTTCCCCTGCCTGTTCGTTTGCTTCCTCGTGCAGCTGGGCAAAAAGCGAAAGTCTTTTCCTCATTACGAAATTTCAAATCTTTCAAGTTAATTATTTCGGAAGGATTTAAACATTAACTCATTTCCCACAGTTCTTTTTTTTTGCTGATGCCAGCTGTAGGTTGAGTTTTGCCTTTTTCTGACTGAACTTTGGTATGAATTCCAGTCTGTGAGACCACAAAGGTTTAGCACAACGTAAGCTCATGTGATTGCTCTTCACGCCCCGGTGACCAGCATTAGTGGAGGGAGAGAGACATAGGGAAGGTGTGGCTCAGCGGTTACTGTCATGAAGGCATGGATTCTTTTGCGGTGACACTAGAAAATTTGGGAATTGGACTGCTTAGACAGCAGTCTGCATTGGGAGTCCCTAAAAAACCCAGTTTTGTTTTTTAGTTTTTTTGCTTTATATCTTACAATCCATTATGTTGTTGTTGTTTTTGTATTAGAGTTCTACACAGTAAACATATGATCAATACGTATTTACATTATCTCATCCAAATAAGTTAAGCAAATTCAACTTCATGTTTTGTGGCAGTTTAAAAGCAAAAGTTTGTTTTATTTTACAGTGTACTAGATTTAAAAAGGCAGACAATGTGTGTATATATATACATATATATATATATATATATATATATATATATATATATAAATATACATATATATATATAATCTTAAGTTAAATGAGTAGTTCACTTTAAAAAAAACTTTTGCTGATAATTTACTCACCCCCATGTCATCCAAGATGTCCATGTCATTCTTTCTTCAGTTGAAAAGAAATTAAGGTTTTTGATGAAAACATTCCAGGATTTTCTCCATATAATGGACTTCACTGGGAACCAAACAGTTCAAGGTCCAAACAAGAATTTCTGTGCAGCTTCAAAGGGCTTTAAACGACACCAGACAATGAATAAGGGTCTTATCTAGCGAAACGAGCGGTCATTAAAAAATAACAAAGTTATTCAACTTTTTCCGAGTCAATTCGTTCATTTCGTTTGTTGAGTCAACCAAATGACTTGAAAAAGATTTCATTTTGATGAACGAGTTCGAACAGGAGAGTCACAACGTGCATCACAGAACAGAGCAAGGTGACCATTTGTGCTTACAAAACTTAAACTTTTTTATTTATTTTTTAAATGACTGATTGTTTCACTAGATAAGACCCTTATTCATCGTCTGGTGTCGTCTAAAGCCCTTTAAAGCTGCACTGAAACTCTCATTTGGACCTTGAACTGTTTGGTTCCCAATAAAGTCCATTCGAAAATCCTGGAATGTTTTCATCAAAAACCTTAAATTTCTTTTCAACTGAAAAAGAAAGACATGGACATCTTGGATGACATGGGGGTGAGTAAATAAGCAGCAAAAGTTTTTTTTTTTTTTAAGTGAACTACTCCTTTACATGTGAAGAGTTCAGATGCAAAAGCCTTCAAGTGCCATTTGAAATTTTCTTCTAAAATGATCATTTTTATCAAGCTTGTATATTAAAGTTCAGTAATTTCACTTAAATGGCAATGAAGATTACCTATTAATTGTCATTTAAGTGATATTACTGAACTTAAATATACAAGCTTGATAAAAATAGTCATTTTAGAAGAAAATTTCAAATGGCATTTAGAGGCTTTTGCATCTGAACTCTTCATGTATTCTTTCTAATCACATTGTTAAGTAACTTTTTACTCATAAAATATTAAATGTGTTTGTTGTAATACACTATTTCTATGAAAATATCAGAAGCAAAAATAATCTGCACTAAAATATTTAAATACATTTTATCTTAGCTTCTATACAATGTTAATAAATTATTAAATACAAATGTTTATTTATTTATTTATTTTACAAGAGAATAATAAGACAGGGAACTAAAAAGTGCATAGACAGGTTTCTTAGCAAACCAAAAACAAAAGTCTCCTTACCATCATTAACAATGATAACCAGCGATGCTGGGAAATTAGAGGAGAAGTGTTAAAACAAGGAACAGGCGTTTGCAGCTTTTCCGTTTCTTTTCTCACTTTTTTGTGGGTGTTTTTTCTTTTTTTTAGAATGTAGGGAAACCACGGCTTCCGCTGTGTGTATTTAAACATCTGGCACTGATGCCTTCACGAGAGGGATTTTTCTGGTTATTTGTGTTCTGTCTCTGTGCATTTTTTTCAATATATAGTATTGCAAAATTAATTCTGCTGTATTTCTGAGCTAATCCACAGGTTTCATCTAAAGTGTCTATTTCTTGTTTTGTTAATACCCTGATTGGAGATTCCCATGTGAGCTTGCATTTTATTAGTACAGATACTTGGATCTATTAGCCTTTGCTACTGACCATATGGTAACACTGAGCACATGTTAAATGCAGAGAAATGTTTGGGAAGTGAACCGGATCTTGTCAGTGGGAACCCAGGAGACAGGGCAGGGATAACAGTCAGGACTCAGGATACAATTATCAGGCTTTCCAGTTCACACAGGCCCATCCTAGAGTACAAGGATTTCCTCTATAGGGCCGCACTTCCATAGGCGTGCGTTCAGTGGGAAACAGGAAGCCATGGAGCCAGGAGTCCTTTTGCTTTCTGGCCTGTATACATTCACTCCTCTTTGCTCTTTTTCTCTCTCAAATATTTCTACTAAATGTTCAAAAACTCTAACCACAACAATATTACTGTAACATTGAGTCAGGAATGAAGCGGAGAGAGAATCCAAGTGCAAGCACTATTTTAATAATATAAAAAATTAATCCAGCGTAAACAAAGAAACTCAGAACAAGCTACAAGCAACAGCAAACAACAACCGACCTACAACAACTGAAGCAAGGGTTTAAATACACAGGTAAAAAACCTAAACAAGATAACAAGGGGCTGGGGCTAATTAGAAACACCAGGCTAAAAAACAAGAAAAACTACAAAGGACTACAAAACATGGCACAGAACAGGAAATAACAAAAGTCCACATAAGACAGGAATCGTGACAATTACAATGAAGTGAGCCAGCCATGCAGATTCTCTCTTTTCTGCAAGAGCAGAAAATCAGTCCTGAGCGCTAAATGCAAACCAAAAGTTACAGTGTGTATGATAAAAACAGAAGTAAAGATAAAATCAGGTTTTGTCCCCATTTGACTGGCATCAAAGTCAATGATTGATAAATATTTAGTGGCATGAAAGGTTACAAGGGGATTTTACAGCTCAGAAAGTTTCAGTTTTAAATGGGTCTTCCTTTTGATTACAATTGAAACTATAAGCTTAAGTAACAATTTAGAATGTGTAGTTGTGTGTTTGTAATTGTATAAAGGTCTCTTCCTCTATCAAAGGATGTCTTTGTAAGTTGTGGCGCTCTGCTCTTGTTTATTTTGGTATCCTGCGGAATGTCTTCCTGTCATGACATTTCAGTGTGATCCTGACGGACAATCGTGAGTAAAGGAGGGGAAGGATGTTGTTTGTGCTTATATCTGCATGTGAGATAGATAGATAAACAGCTCAGATAACCCAGACAAACATTAGATTATCTCATGTACATCATTATGTCTGGGAGTATGTACAATGTCCCTGACATCAACATGGTTAAGTTAACAAATAAAATTAAGTATATTTTGTATTATATTAATTTATGTTGTATACAAAAATTGTATTGATGTATTATTTTATTCATAATATTATTGTATTTATTTAACTTTTTTGTACGAAATTATTTTTTTTATTTTCAACGTATAATCAATATTTTTTCTTCTACGGAACACAAAATGAGAACCATCTGAAATTTCAGTCTGTTTAATGGAATATAGGTACATTTTTCTATTTTTAAGCCCTTTTTGGTTCGTTTTCTCTATTTTTACATTTGGGCTTATAAACTACTGTAGATGTAATGGAGATGGAACACTATGTGTTTGGTATCTATGGATTCAGAAGATCCTAAGCTAACATAAGCATGCATGTAATGTGTTTTTAAAGGAAGAATGAGTGAAAAATGTACAATATACTAGAGAATTTCAAAAACGGAAATTCGATTTTTGTAATTTATTCCTGAAAATCACACATCACACAACAATAGTGAACAGTTATTGAACAAAAATATATTTGTCAAAGCCTTTGCTTGACAGACATGTGTAATTGTTAAATAAACAATGAAAAATCTAACTTTATTTACAAATAGTCCCAGGCGTTTTTCTTAGGAATGCTTAGAATTTTTTAAGCAAAGCTTTCCTCGTCACTCTCCAGTAATTGTTCCAGAGCCTGATCCACCATTTATGCTTGCAATCATAAAAGAGCAAAAATAATAAATAATGCTATAATTGTATGTATATATTATAATTCTTCTGTCTCTCTCATATAAATCTCAGTGCACTCTCGCTCCGTAAAGCCTTGTTCATACTTGCCGCATCAGTTCGCTTTCTGTCGTCCTCCACCACTTCGACACTGTTTGCGTCATATCCCTTACTATATAACACAGTCTCATCCCAAGAAGTCAGATAACTGACGACTTGATAAGTCTCCAAGTAAGCCAATCCCCGAACGCCGTTCATACAGTTCAGATGTTCGCTGAACTTCATACAGTTTAGCTCACTCAGCACAACGTTCGTGGTTTGACTTATCGAGATTACCTGTCTAAGATGGCTCCTGTCTGTATACATGAAGTGAACTGTCTTTATAACGTATCTTCTTATTAAACGGTTGTACTCTTAACAAAGTTCTCAATGCTTCGTTTTGCATGTATAGAGCCTCATTATGTTACTGTGTTAGTTTGGGGCTATTTTGAGCCTTGTTAGTGGTATAAACTAGCGATTTCTTTTTACTTAGTCAATGCCCCCAGTACTAGCATTATACGCTAAACAGTTTTTAGAGATAAAACTCTTTACATCACGATTATCATGAAAACAAATCTCAGAGAACGATTGACTAGGTACCGATGTTTTATTAGACCAAAGGTTCATTGTTCATCGGAGTTCTCCTTTAACGTCAGTTAGGTGACGGGTAGGTTTAGGGGTAGGTTTAGGTCTGGGGTAGAGTTGGAATCCGATAACATCATCTAACCGATGTTTAAGAGTACCCTAAAAAGGCGGATATTGACGTATGGTCAAAAGACGTCCCAAGACGTCAGTTATATGACGTCTTGGGATGAGACTGCGCTGTACTATAGTACCACCCCTTGCAAGGCTACAGAGTCCTCTGATTTGCTACGTCATGGTAATCTTCCTCTGATTGGGTAAGAAAAATATTTCTCCATCAGCAGTTTTTCCATTGGTTGTTGCTTGTGAATCTGCCTAACAACATCGATTTCATTGGCCTTTCGCGGTGTGTATACAAGCCGGGTATTTCCGGTTATCCGGGTTATCACTGTTTTCAGCAGAATCTGAGGAAGACGGCAAAAAAGGCCGCACCTTTCTATCATTAATAATTTTAAGATAAGTACACATTTGTAAAAGTATGTCATTTTGGGCGATACCGCCTCAGAGGGTTAAAACAAATAATTGTATGGTGCTTTTTCTTGACAGCCGTTGGATCCCATTCACTTTCAATAAATGGAGGCGAGCAGCCGGGCTGTACTGGAGTTTCTGGCTGATTTATGCCCGATTTACTCCTCCTGACATCCAGAGGAAAAATTGCATCAAGGGCATCGACCAAATCTGAAGTTTGGCCCAGATTAGCCTCAAAAATATCCAAGGCAGTCTCATACCAATTCGTCATATAACTGACGTCTTGGACGTCTTTTGACCATTCGTCAATATATGCCTTTTTAGGGCCCCCTTAAACGTCGGTAGATGACGTTATCGGATCCTAACTCTAATCCTAACCCAGACCTAAACCTAACCCTAAACCCAACTCGTCACCTAACTGACGTTAAAGGTAAAGCGTCAGTTGTTTGACGACCCGGGATCGCCATCTACTGACGTTTAAGGGAGCCCTAAAAAGGCATATATTGACGAATGGTCAAAGACGTCCCAAGACGTCAGTTATATGACTTCTTGGATGAGACTGTGTTAAAATATTAAACATATTTGATATTTAGGATTTTAAATCGGGAAGATTACGACTGTGTCAGTACCTCCACAATAGCTAATGAAAGACAAGTCTACATGGTGAAGGAACTTTAGAAATGGCATTATCTGCAGATTGAGAGGAGACTTGATCTATAATCGCCTTACATTACCAGATAATATCGGCCGAACATCGGAACCAAACGATGCCTTGGACGCAAAAATTTTCTCCAAATTTTCGCCTGAAACTAGTCTGAGCTCTGCTTAAGACATTCAACTCATTTTGTGTTCCGCAGGGAAAAGAAACTCAAATGGTTGTGGAATGACATCAGGGTGAACAAATGATGGCAGAAATGTTATTTTTGGGTGAACTATTCCTTTAAAGAGACTCCATGGACACAATTGATTTTTTTCACATTTATAAATAATTTTTTTATGCAAGTCTGTGCCTGTTGGCTAAAATGCTTGTTGTGATTTATGTTATTTTGCATCACCTCTCAACTCTATTATAGTATTACAGAAGGCTTTTATCATCCTTTCTCTAAATGTAACAGAGGCTCAGCAGTGTCCAAAGACAGCTTGTTAGCTTAGGGTTGTGGCAGCAGGCTACAATGTATCTGTCTCTGATGAAACTCTCTGTAACGCTTCACGGTGGTATTTATAATACTGAAGGTCTTTCTTTCCCGTTCTGTCTTTCTCCATCTCTCTTTCTTTCTAATCTTTCTGTTCTCGGCTCTCTGCAACTTTCTTTCTTTCACTCCCTGTCACTCACTGAATGATTCTGCTTTTCCCATTGCAGCTCATCAAAATTGCATGTGTGTGACATCTGAACAGGTTCACACTCTCAAAGACATACAGTGCAGAGCTCCAGCTGGGAAACAACAGCATGCCTTATGTGATGCAATACAAATATCATCATATCAGTGGGATTAAAATGATAGTGGCAGAGACTATCAGAAAAAAACATGAAAGGATCTGCATTTCTTTGCCATTAGCAGGGAAAGATATAGTTCTCTCTGAATTATTTCACATTTGAAAAAAAATTGTTTGTGAAAACCTTGAGGAAATAACGCACGTCTTAATGGCGCAAATATGTGTGCTGTGTGGAATTCTGTTTCCAGGATATTGTCTTCCTAGTAATTTCCTCATTTCAAATAGAGTGGTTTCACAATGAGCTGTCAACACACATAAGCAGAGGTGGATGTGAAGGTCTAAAATGTCCATGGCAAACGCGCTGCAAATGCCTCATTCAACTTTTGACCCAGAGCACATTTACCTAAGACTGACCTGCAGCTGACTAAACACCTTTTACCACTATGACAAAGCAGCTAATTAGTTTATAGGTGTTATGCATGAGGAGTTCTTAAAGGGATAGTGCACCCAAAAATTTCCATTCAGTCATCATTTATCTAATCTTATGTTGTTCCAAAATAATATAAAAGTCTATGTTGAACATAAAACATTTTTTTTGTATTAGTTTATCTTTATCATTAGTTCAGTTTTAGTAATTTTAGTTCTTCAACTTATTTATTTAAGTTATTTAAGTTGACATTTTATTTTGTTTTATTTTTAGTGGTTTAACTCTACCAAAGTTGGCCAGCATCTCTAGACTAGTCCCCATTAATTCTGTAAAACCAAGACCAGGACATTCTTAAAAACATTTAGTTCAGTTTTTGTTTTAGTAATTTTAGTTCTTCAACTTATTTTATTTAAGTTATTTAAGTCGACATTTTATTTTATTTTATTTTTAGTGGTTTAACTGTACCAAAGTTGGCCTGCATCTCTAGTCCCCATTAATTCTGTCTTAAACCAAGACCAGGACATTCTCAAAAACATTAAATTCAGTTTTAGTTTTAGTAATTTTAGTTCTTCAACTTATTTTATTTAAGTTATTTAAGTTGACATTTTATTTTGTTTTATTTTTAGTGGTTTAACTGTACCAAAGTTGGCCAGCATCTCTAGACTAGTCCCCATTAATTCTATCTAAAACCAAGACCAGGACATTCTTAAAAACATTTAGTTCAGTTTTTGTTTTAGTAATTTTAGTTCTTCAACTTATTTTATTTAAGTTATTTAAGTCGACATTTTATTTTATTTTATTTTTAGTGGTTCAACTGTACCAAAGTTGGCCTGCATCTCTAGTCCCCATTAATTCTGTCTTAAACCAAGACCAGGACATTCTCAAAAACATTAAATTCAGTTTTAGTTTTAGTAATTTTAGTTCTTCAACTTATTTTATTTAAGTTATTTAAGTCAACATTTTAATTTAATTTTATTTAATTTTATTTTATTTTTAGTGGTTTAAAGTTGGCCTGCATCTCTACTTCCCATTAATTCTGTCTAAAACCGAGACCAGGACATTCTTAAACACATTTACTTCAGTTTTAGTTTTAGTAATTTTAGTTCTTCAACTTATTTTATTTAAGTTATTTAAGTTGACATTTTATTTTATTTTATTTTTAGTGGTTTAACTGTACCAAAGTTGGCCTGCATCTCTAGTCCCCATTAATTCTGTCTAAAAACCGAGACCAGGACATTCTTAAACATTTAGTTCAGTTTTAGTAGTAATTTTAGTTCTTCAACTTATTTTATTTAAGTTATTTAAGTCGACATTTTATTTTTTGTGGTTTAACTGTACCAATGTTGGCCTGCATCTCTAGTCCCCATTAATTCTGTCTAAAACAGAGACCAGGAAATTCTTAAAAACCTTTCCTTTAAAACCACAACAATCACTTGTTCCCATCAGAGTTTTGACTATTTGATTGCAGGTTCATGTAGCGATAGTCACCATAGTCACCTATCAACTGTGCTTTGTTTTCCCGAGCCTGATGTGTCGACATAGTTCCTGTAGGCAGTGAGAAGGTTGGCAATCCCAGGGCCATTGCGTAACCCTGCCCTTCTCCCTCTCAGGTGCGATCTCCCTCCCCCTCTCTCTCTCTTTCAGTCCATGCCTGTAAGTCAAGCTCTTCTAGACACGCGAGACATGCGGCTAGCGGAGGTGAGGTAATGCTGTGTACTTACAGTGTCTCCAGCCCCAGGGGCTGCACAGGGGAGGGGTAAGGTTTGCGCAACCAACAGTCTGAGGCTGTTCTTTGGATCTCAGAAGCTTCCGCTCAGGGGAGTCACAGCAATACCTTGACTGTTGACGGAGGGGAACATCGGGCTTGGGCGAAATGAGTTGTAATAGTCATATAATAAGACAATGAAAGTAAAAGACAAAGGAGAAAATAGCAAAGGAAAGCTTGAGGGTGAGAGACAGATCATTTGTAAGTTGTACATTTTATTAAAAAAGGCCCTATTATCCCATGAACCGTGCTGGAATGCCCTACTTTCAAATTGCAGTATGACATTTAAAAAAACCCAAATTACTTGCAAATGACTTGCTGTACAGTATGTCAAACTAAAAAGTCATCCGAGTGCTTTGAGTGAGAAAGTGTGCGTGCATTAAATCTGTCTGATGACACAACTGGCAGATATCACTGTACAATATGTGATCATATGCAATTCCAGGCAATAGCACTGTCTCTCACTGCAATAAAAGCGGGCCCGTCTTCAACCATGCCGTAACGATCTGCAATCACTGTGCAACGATGACCAACAGTGCAATGCTCACCTCTCCGCACTCTCACGTAAATGAGACAACTTGGATGAATGAAGGAGGGTCAGTCATGTAAACAGAACAAGAGGGAGAAAAAGTGCTTTTTAAGTGATTGCATGGGAGTTGCAGGATGTGAGTCAGGTGAGATTGGTGTTGACACTGTTAGCTCCGTTATAGTTACATCGGGTGTGTTGCTCTTAAAAGAAAAAGTGTGGATTTGAGATTCAAAGAGGTGATTTCAGAGGAGGTTTGTGAGTAAAAATTCTCTGCTTGAGTTTTGAAAGAGCAAAAAAGAAATTTGCTTTTGTAAGGGATGAATGTCTATAATGGCACAGATTATTATTGGTTACATTTTCATTGAACTTTCTTCAGTTCATGTACTCAAACCACAGGGCGCCCAATGCACAATGCATGAGAGCAACGAAGGCTATCTCGTCTGGTTCTGAGCCCCTTTAATCACAATTTCAACCAAAGGGCACCTCCTCCTTACATCACTTATGATTTCTTGAAATCTCACCAAGTTTTAAGAGAACAATTGTTTACTTAGCTTTTGTGGGAAAGTGAAGCGATACCAGGAGGTCATTTAGACAGTGATTCACACAGCATAAGGTACAGGAAGTGCACCTCAGGCTAAAGTGAAAATCTCTTTCTGTTTTTCACAGCCCTGTGGTTGTCAGAAAAAGGAAGTATAAAGAAAAATTCAGGGTTTCCCTTCTTCTCATGAACAAAGCCTGAACAAGCTTTTTTTTTGGTTCAGAGAAGCCGTCTTCACAGTGATTGGTATTCCCCTATCAAGACTGACATGTCTAAATCTGGCTGGCTCCGTTTTACTGGTTACATTCACTGGAAAAAGTTGCATGAGGTTTTTTTGTGGGCTGCTGTTTAAACCTGTCAGAGAGCATTAGTCATTCCATGAATCGCAGTGTCATAATAGTGGATGAATAATCATACATTTGGGTTCCTCTTTGGCTTATTCGTGAGCCTAGTTGACCTCCTTAGCAATTTGTGGCTATTTTATTGACTTTTATTGTCTGGATATTCTCTAAAATTCCTCTTTAACTGCAACTTAGTTGATTCTTTTGGCTCAGGGTTTGCATTCATAAGCGAGCAAGTGAAAATTCGAATCACAGATGCTGTATATGCAACAGTCTAATGCTTTGATTTATTGCCTTGTTTTGTTTCTGAGATTGTACTTTCCTTCCTGAAGATGGCAGCTTGCGATTTGTGCAGAATTGCCCAAATGAATGAGTCATTCATGAAGCATTCACAGAGACCTGACTGTCGCTATATGAACAATCTGTGGAGCACTAAAGGCTTCGAAATGTCATATTAGTGTAGAATGTAGCACTGCTGTGTTCGCCAACACACTCTTGATTTCAGTTGAGACAGTACACACACACCGCCCATGGGGCTTTTTCTGTCACAAGGTGTATGCGCACACAAACATGCAAACACACAAAGACTGCCTCTGCATGTGACTCAAGTTGAAACTGACATAGGAAAGACTTTGTGTGAGATACAGATTAAATCAATATACATCACATTTGATTCCACGCAGGGAAATACATCTTCTGATGCATTTTTTTTGTAAGAGACTTGTTTGACCTTGTTTATGGTGATTTCCCTCAACTCAGATTAGATTAGGCATAACTTGCATTACTGAAATATTACTTTAAATAACATTATATACATCTTAATGCATTATAATGCTGTTAGTTCGAGTGCTGATATCGAACACCTCTGCTTTAAATCACTGTTTGTGTTTCCATGTTCCAGACAGACTGTCAGTCTGAATATTTTCAATGAATTTGTCTGCATGTTACATCTGTTACAAGATTTGTTCGAAAACACTGATTCTTTAAAGGTGCAATGTGTAAACATTTTGAGTATCTATTAACAGAAAGTCAATATGACATCCATAACTATGTTTTCAGTGGTGTATAGAACTTAAAGCTACACTGTGTGATTTTTACCCCATCTAGCGGTGAAAAGATATATGAACATCCAGTGAATATCTGTTCCTCTCAATCCCGATTTCGATTCAACTCCTACGGTGGCCAATGTAGTCCAAGATTATGATGGCTTCCAGTTCGACCTCATCCATGAGTGTTAACTCGAACGTAACGCGGAAGGCGAAGCTTGAATTAACGGGTATGTCCCTCTTTGGCTAATGTACTTTCAAGATGGTGGGGCAACATGGCGACCGACATTAGAACCCCTTACCCGTATGTATTTTCAATGCCATATTATACACTCACGAGAATACTTTATTACTTGAACAAAGTAAATATACATTAATGAGAACATATATTTTTGAAAGAACTAAGTGTTTTTAGCTAAGAATTAACTAAAAGAGTTACACAGTGTAGCTTTAATAACCGTAATATTTAATTACCTTAGAATGAGACATTTATATCTACTGTACATAACAATCTTGCGTTTTGGAGCAATTTAGCTGTAATATACACTCTGTACCTGTTCAATTATTATTGGATATAGAATAAAGCAATAAAACTGGAAATTTAGGGAAAAGTAAAGGCTTTTTTAGTAAAGTAAAATTGCTAACTTAATAAAAGGACACTATTTTTTTAGTAGCTTAACACATGAACTCTGTCTTTAAATGGAGATCGGGCTATATATAAGAACGTGTCTTGGTCCTGCGTCTAAAAATGTCATGTTGTATCATGCTAGCTAGCTTAGTTCTGAGAGACTGCGTTTCTCCACGAGGAAGTCTACAGTTACAAAAGCAGACGAATACACTAAAAAGTCCATGCATATGGATTCTTGTGTGTTATATTGTGACTGGGTCCTTGTGAATGGGTTTTAGAGAGCACTTAAAATCATTCTTGCACCTAATCATTTTTCCCAAAGGCTAATTTGTCAATACAGCACTGGTCTGCTTCCAGGAAGGATTATTTTCCTCACAGTGACCTTGAAGAGCCTCCAGTAAATGCACTGATGTCTCGTTGACTGCTGGGTCCATTGAGGATAATGGATCTTTATGGATGTCTGTCCATTTAGGGATTAGATTTCCTGTGCGGACATGACCAGTGTAATAGTATGCTTTGCGAAGAGGATGAAAAAGAGATATAGCATATCGGCTTTTTCCAAGTGCACACTACAAAACTGAAGCTTTTTGGCCTGAATACATTTAAAGACAAGTTTATTATATCATGTTGTGCACTTTACTAAACTAATCACTGATCAGCTGATCCGAACTGTAGTTAGTGTACTATCCTTAACTTTGTTCTCACACAAACACGTGCATTAAAAGGATAGTTCGACTGGTCATTTGAATACACCTCTCAGATTAATTCAGGAACACCACTACCGTTGCTTTGGAGATGCACAACAGTTTAAGTTGGAACTATTTTCATTGGTGAGAGAAAATAGAAGTAAGTGGCAAATTAAAGTTATCCAGTATTAACTTCTTGTTTATTGACCTGTTGTAAGCTATTGGCAAGTTCATGAAAAGATACTTTCAATATGTCCTGGTGGGGAGTTTGTGCGTATTATACGGCAAAACGTTTGTATCATATGCACACGAAAAACGCGTACCATATACACGCAAAAACTGTTTTTGGCGTATAAATGCCACGAGAAATGACATCCGTGCTATAGATACGAACTTTCATGAGATCGGGCTCGTCCTGCCCCCAACTTCCGAATTTTGAATAATATTTAAAGGGACACTTCAAATATTTGCATTAAGCTTTGTACCTTTAAATACCCAATCATATTTTTGAAACCTCATGGTTTACTCCCTTATTTTCCCCTGAGATGGGAGAAATAAGGATTTACGTGTTAACTACTTCCTGCTTATTATGAAGTAAAAATCGTCATTTTGCCTCATAATAAGCAGGAAGTCACATTTCCTTGAAAAGTGTAGAGACTACAAACATTAGCTCATTATTATTCAAGGGTGTGGGACCCACTCACCCTACAGGCCTATTACAGATCAGTGGGTGGGACTTCACTTGCAGATACTGAATCAATATCAGCCATCTTGTTTGGAAGCTAGGAAGTATGATAATGATGGAAGAAATCAAACATGATTTGGAAGAAGAGGATTTTGAAATTCTGCTGCTCGAATCCGATGTTCGTGGCTATCTTTACGAGCCGCATTATAGTGAAGAGCAGCTGAGGCTGATTGAGGAACCGGAGGCGGCTGCCTGTCCCGGTTGAGGAGCCCGGACTGGCTCGAGCTGGGCGGACTGCTGGTGCCTGTGCTCTCGTGTGCACTACGGCTCACAGATAGAGTCCATCAGCTGCTGAGAATTTTAACAATGGCAATTTCTCCCGAATGAAATCTCTGAATCAGACAAGCACACGGACGTTTGTGTTGTGATGTGAACCATCCTAGTTTCGCCTGACTGTACATCCAGGTATCATGCAGTAATTCACCATTTAGAAATAAATACAAATATGGAGTAATTCACTAATGAGTTTGCCAATGTAACAGTAACGGGGTTTGTGGTTGTGGGAAGAAAGAGGCGGGAAACGGCGAACATTCAACATTTTAATACAAACAAATACAAAACGAAAGTATAAGCCAGCAGCCCTTCATTGACGACTGCTGTAATGTTACACACAACAGAAAAAAACACAACATAAAATCCGGCCTGTTTCTCTCTCGATCTGCTGCCGTCGCTTCTCATTTTATGCTTTCGCTCCTCCGTGAGAGACGCGAGACCGTTGCATCTCACTGGTGTCTTTCATTATCGTTCACGCCACCGGCCTCACGCCATCCTCTTACGTCCCTCGCCCTCGATTGCGTCCCTGCTCGCCACAGCCAACTAACTAGACATTTTGTGTGAAATGAATTTCAAACTCTGGTGACAGCTAACGTTAGCCTTGTAGACAGAAGAGTGATTTCTCTGTTTGCGCTGTTCCGGATTAGTGGGTGTGGCTTGCGGAGCTGTGCAATGCGGTACATTGTGGGAGTTGTTGTCTTACATACAAATGCGCCCCTCGGTTGTTTTCTGTCTTTTCTCGGTCAAGAGGGCATCAAATTAAAAAAATATATTTGACATTTCGACTACATATATGATCCACTTTTAATAAAGATTATTGTTGAAATGGGTGAAATCCTCCTTTCTATGATGATCTATCTATCACGCACGCAAACACACACGCACACAAATATGATCAAGTGTCTTTTAAGGCAAAAATAAAATTCGAAATCTATTAAATTAGGAAAAAGGCAAGAGGATATATGATTGGTCCAAGTAATCAGAGACACACATACTGGACAGGGACATCAGATGCACTTCATTTTGTGTCGTTTTATCAGTAAAACAAAACTATTCTTGTTATGTTATCAGACTGTATCTTCCTCTCTGTCCACCAGGATTCAGATGATTTCATACACTGGATTCTGTATATTGTGTTTGTGTGTGTGTGACACAGTGTGAAGGAGCCAATGTTTACACATTCCGGTCCAGGCTATTAATAAAGAAGCTTTGTATTTCCCATAGTGAGCAGCCAACACTAGAAGGTCGACTGTGTGCAGTACGTCAAACTTTGACCCCATGGATGTGTTGGACTTCCTAGTTCCCAGAGCACGATGGAGACTTACCCAATCCATTTATCACCCATTGAGACTTTGTAAACATCGCACAGGAAAGTGCATAAAAAGGTAGCCGACCTGAATAATTTATTGTTGGATTGCAAAAGCAATGGCTGACATCAGCTGCAATTCCCAGCTCATTTTTTTTATGTTTTGACGAAGTTCCTTTGATTGTGTTAAAAAGACATTCCAGTCATGATTTCGGGTTGTGAGAATACTGCAATCACTGGGGCAATATGATGACAGCATTGCGCAACTCAGCATGTGACCTATCATTAGACAAGAGTCATTTGGTAATGTCTGTCTGCTATATTTGCATCACAGACCCATCTGCAGAGAAGTACAGAAATGCTAAACTCACCGTGCTTTCCTATCCATCATGTTTACATGCACGAAAAAATCTGTTTATAATATATCGGATTGATGGCTTAATCTGACTGAAAAGCCTTATGTAAACATCTTTCAGTCAGAATGAAGGGAATGATGTACACCTGAAATAATCTGATCAATAGGAAAATAAATTAATCATACAGTGTAAAAAAAGAATATATATATATATATTTATTTATTTATGTATTTATTTATTTTTGTAAATAAATCAAATCAAATATTATTTCAGTATTTTTACTTTAGAATTTCATTTTAATTCAATGCATTTAAAATGCAATTAAAAATGAAAAAAATTAAAAACTGTAAATGTGGGAACACCGGTAGCCCTAAACGGGCCCACTTTCTGAACAGGGACCTTAGAATCATCCTTATCTAAAGACTGACTGTTGAAGATTCACTGTAAAAAATTATATAATTAGTAAGTATTGACAACAAAAATTGTATATTGTTTTAACTCACCAAAATAAGTTTGTAACGTTTTGGGGTTTTTTTGTTATACAAGATTGAACTATTTTTTTTAAGTCAGTTTAATGTAATTTAAGTTGAAATGACTTAAAGGAGAACTTCGGTGCAAAGTGAACTTTTGGCCTAATAAAACGGTACCTTGTCAACCGTTCTCTGAGATTTGTTTTATGATAATTCGAATGTAAAGAGTTTTATCTCTAAAAACTGTTAAGTCGTATAATGCTAGCACTGGGGGCATTTACTAAGTAAAAAGAAATCGCTAGTTTATACCAACAAGGTTCAAAATAGCCCCACACTAACACAGTAACATAATGAGTGTCCATACATTCAAAACAAAGCATTGAGAACTTTGTAAGAGTACAAACCGTCTAATAAGAAGATACTTTATACAGACAGTTCACTTTGTGTATAGAGGAGCCATCTTAGAAAATTGTCTTAGATATAGTTCAGAAGTTCGCTGAACTTCATACAGTTCAGCTCACTCAGCACGACGTTCGTGGTGTGACTTATGGAGACTATTTTCTAAGATGGCTCCTGTCTGCATACACAAAGTGAACTGTGTGTATAAAGTATCTTCTTATTAAACGGTCTGTACACTTACAAAGTTCTCAATGCTTTGTTTTGCATGTATGGAGACTCATTATGTTACTGTGTTAGTGTGGGGCTATTTTGAGCCTTGTTAGTGGTATAAACTTAGCGATTTCTTTTTACTTAGTCAATGCCCCCATCCTAGCATTATATGCTAAACTGTTTTTAGAGATAAAACTCTTTACATTCGAATATCATGAAAACAAATCTCAGAGAATGGTTGACTTAGGTACCGATGTTTTATTAGACCAAAGGTTCATTTTGCGCCGAAGTTCTCCTTTAACGTCCAAGTTCATTGTTCTTAAAAATTGAATGCAGCGAATTTTTGTTACCGTGTTGGTGCATGTAAGCATACTGTTATTACAGCAGCAATGCTCCTGTTTTATTTATTTGCCTTTATGTAATGCTTGATAGTCCTCCCACATAAAAGATTACCAGTAAGACTTCACGTACCCTTCGTCAGGCTATTATCTCAATTAGAGCGCACAGTGAGTTCTTCACAGAGTGTTCCCTTTGAAGGACTATGTTTAGGTGTTTGTTCTGCAGAAAACAAATTATTTTTCCTGTTTCTCCGGTGAACAGAGAGAAAGATAGGGAGGGTGGCTGTCATTGGAGCTGTTGTTAAAAATGTGCAATGGAGTTGGTTGGGGGAAGATGGAGGGGTGTGATCAGGGGGAACAGGTGGGGGCAGTATCTGATGACAAGAAGATGGAGTTTTTAGGTTGGATTGGGTGGGATGCTTTATTCGGCATCGTGTCCCCTGTAACCTGATCACCATTCACCTCAGTTCTGCTTTCGGACCAAACAGCGGACAGCACGCACCCTTCCGCAGTGTCCCACGATATGTGAGTGTCCTGCATGCTCACAAAGCCATCTTTGTCATGGCCCATTGAGTCAGTATTGCCTAAGACTCTGTCCTCGCTGCTGGGGTTTGTGTCCCATGGGTTAAGGCCACACAATGCCTGACTGTTTAAACATGACACATTTCCCTGTCGCTTTCATGCTGTTGTGTCCTCTTTATTTGATGTTCTTCCTCCCAAGTTCCATGTTTGGGGATCTAGCCTTTGTCTGCACTCATTCAACTTTCTGACGTACTAATGCATAACTCATGATAAAGGATTTATTGAATTTTAACAAAAATGACTGAATTCTCCAGTTTATTGTCAAAGGGCTGCTGTATAAAGCATTTGTCCTGGTATTTTGAGAGCCAAAACAACATTGATGTACCAATGCACCAATGTATATGGCATTTGGGGAATATTTGGTGGGTGAGGTCATGATTTGTATTTCCTTCTTCAGTGTGGGACTGTGCCAGAAGCGTTAAGTCTCTCACTGAGAAACAATCAGCAAACTATTTGTGGTCAACCGAAACACAGCCCTTGGCCTTTTGGAGAAATTTCCACATGCACAAACACTGTTGTGTAATATGCACATATACTGCAGCTTTGTAGACAGGCTTTCATGCAGTCCATATGACATAAACATCACTTAAAAGGGCTGCAGGCAATGTAATCTATTCTGTAATCCTGGGGTGATTCTTTTAAATATACTGTAGAGTGACTATGCAATGCAGATAATGGAGATGCTCCTTTTTCTTTCCTTTGGGGTGACATGTCTATAAATGCCTCTTGTGCCTTTTTTCCAACATCAAGATTTTATCACTTTAACAGCGAATAACCAACACAGTCTCATGAAGATGCGTATCTATACCACGAGTGTCATTTCTCGTGGCATTTATACGCCAAAACGGTTTTTGCGTGTATATGGTACGCACTAAAAAACCCTGGGTTAGGTTTAGGGGGAGGGGGTGGGGAATTCGTGCATATTATACGCCAAAAAGTGCGTATCATATGTACGCGAAAATCGCGTGCCATATACACGCAAAAACTGGTTTTGGCGTATAAATGCCACGAGAAATGACATTCGTGCCATACATACTAACTTTCATGAGATCGGGCTGGAATAACTTTACATCTGAGGCGTCCAAAGACTTCATTTGTCCATTATTTATTTCTAAAGAAACACGACAATGTATAAAACGCTCCATTACTTTGTATCTTACGTTATTGTCCCGTAGATGCCGTTTTGTGAAAAATAGGCTAACGATTGCGTTATCACTACACAACTTTCTGTCGCACAATCGAGACATAACTGTATAGGCGCTGAGGAGAAGCTCACAGGCAATCTCTTTCTGTCTATGAGGCAATCGGGGGACATGGAGGCATAAAGTCGAGGGAGAAGCCTTTTACTGTCTATGGGAGAAGCCTATAGATAGAGAGTCCATAAAAGCAACAGGACAAAATATTTCAACAACGTATTGGCTTGGCACAGCTACTAGAAGATTTACAACTGTCAGACTGTCATCACGCTCAGTTTGAGCCTGCGCAGTCGCTCAGACATCAGATAAGAAGTGCAAAAATCTGGCTTCAGTCTTCTCCGTTGAAATCAATGGGGTCGCTCTGTCCATTTCTTTTACTGTTTATGGTTCTCATTCATACTCAACGAGATTTGGCAAAAAATACCTACTCACATTGAGTTTGCGGTTTCGAATGCCGCCACTGTGTGTTTCCCTGCTGTCAAGTCTAGTCCAGTCCAGTCCAGCCCAGTCATCCCAAATTAGTCACCCCATCCCAAGTCATCACAAGTCATCTCAAGTCATCCCCCTTGGGGTAGTTTTTGTTGCCGGTTTTATTTTATTATTATTAAAGACCCATCAACTCTGCACTTGAGTCCTCTCACCACCACTACCATACCTGACGTGAGTGTATGCAGGCCTAAAGGCCTATACATACATGCATATAATGTGCATATTGTGCTTTCCTGATTCAACAAGTTAATTTCTATATTTTTGGATACTGTAAATTATTGTTGAACTTTTTATATTATCCTTATATCATACCATTTTATATTTTTTCTTTTCTTTTTTTATAAAAAAAAACGACTGAAATATTTCCTTAATAAATAGCCCATATTTTGTTAATTATATTTTAAATTGTTCAAATGGTTTCAAAATAATTAACATTCATCAGTAAACATATCCAATTTCTTATATTCTTATTTCTTTTTGTTTTGTTTTATTTAACATTTTTAAGTGTGGGTGCATGTGTATTTATATTGCTAGGGATAGTTGCTAGGGCCCTCTGTGTGGTTGCTGGGGTGTTGCTAGGGTCTTTTGGGTGGTTTCTATGGCTACTTACTGTCAAATGTCAAAATAGGCCTTCTAAGTCTCTGATATTTTGTCTCAGGTCCTGCACTGTAACTTTGTAGGGGTAGGAAAATCAGTAAATCTAATTGCTTACAAATAGCACATTTTTCCTCATAATTTGAAGCATCTTTCATATATGTAGCATAAACAGTGAAGAATGAGTTCTGATCCTTAAGGTCAGCATAATATGTGTGTGAGACGGGATGCCTTCAGCTGGGAGTGGCGCCAGGTTTGGTGCTCATGGAAAATAGTCTTGGAAGGTGTGTATTCAAGGCAATGTCCAGATGTTATTTTGAATTAGTTTATAGTTTTTTTTAGCATGTGCTTGTGTCCAAATGTCCGTTTTTCTGTGTGTTCGTGCCACATGCGCTTTTGATCTCATGAATCTGAATATGTATATTTATACTGCACCTCTGCAGAGCCTGCTGATTGCTCAACATCCTCTCAGGTCATGTGAAATGTGAGCGGAACAGAGCACAGAATGTGCAGCTCTGGCCCTCAGCGTGCAGTCTGAGCACACTCACTCCCTTTCTCACTCATTCACAAGCTCGCTCACTCATTTTTGTTACCCCTCCCACTCTCTCCTTGCCCCTGCCTGCGCCACTGCACTGCTACACATGACATAATGGGCCTATTATTGTGCCTTTTTGTTTGAGTGTGACTTCAGCACATTCATCCCTGATACAGAATGTGTTTGTGTTGAGACATCATGATAAAATCACCTGAATGAATAATATTGTGTGCTTCTGAATGACAATAAGGGTAAATCCTGTTACGCAGTACCTGTTATATTACCCTGGCCCATCCATAAAATTAAGTTAATTTTCATAGTTTTTCAACCACTTCATAATCAATGATTTCATAAATGTCAAAATGTATGTTTTATACAAACACAGTATTGCATATAATAATTTGAAATGACACGTTTATGCACTCTGATTCAGTCAAAGCCCTGATGTAGCAGAAGAGTTACTGCAGAGTTGAGCATTAATCTCAGACCAGCGGAAATAAACTTATCGTGATTACAGGGTGATGATACACTCAGTTCCGTAGATACACAATAGCCTCCCTCCTCTAGAGAGACTCAACCCTCATCCACAGGACCTTTTCTGCTTATTAGTGAGCTACTTCCTGACAGGAGAAGTCGGGTTTCAGCAGGATGCAGGATGTGGTGGGGGCCGTGGTGAGGGGTGTGTGGTCATGTGTTTTGTGTGTGTGTGAGTTAGTGTGTGTGTTATTGTAAAGAAGCAGCTCTGAGGCTTTGACGTTCACATGGGAAGTCAGTGAGGAAAATGGGCATCCAGGGTTAACTCAATACTGACCCCTTCACATGAATCACTCTCATTTCCCCCTCATTACACAAGTCATCAGCAGACCCTCAGCATCAGGGCTGAGTGCAGGGCAGACACTTTCTATTTTTTTTTTTTTAAAAAGGGAGCGGAGTAGACAAATCCCTAATCAGATAGAGATACATTTGTGGAAATTGTTTTGAAGCACTTTATTGGTAATAAAACATATAGGCTATATAAATCCTTCAAATTTGTCCTGTTAATCTTGGATTTGTCCTGTTAATCCAGGATTTAAATGGTGGGAATGTGACCATCATGATTTACAACCTTGTGAATTATATGATTTGGTCATGAAAACATAGGGATTGACATCCAGTTCAAGATTTCAATTCAGCTTGCTTATAATGATGCATTTACTGCCATCTTGTGGCCGAAGATAGAAAACAGTGGCCCATTTGAGTGGGCTTCTATCTTTCTTTGACTAGCCCGGTTAGGCTACGCATTAACTAGCTACTCTCGTATCAATCTCGCGTGCACGTGAAGCTGGCATCATCTAGCTAGCAAGTAATTAATTTTAGTTTATAATAATGCATTTGGGAACTTCCTTATTAATTAGATGCTAAGCATACACATTTTGATAGATTGTTATAGACCTTATGCACCAGAGAAACGTGGGCGCCGTCATCTTTAGAATATTGTCTTTGAACTTCCGGTTTCGCGGTCGCTCTGAGTAATTAGCTGGTGAAGTGGATTAACTTATTGTAGAGTTAACAAAAGTTATCATGAGCATTGTAATGTTTATCATAAGGATTGTAAAGCAGATGTCTTAACAAATGTTGACCGGGAATTATTTTACGAGCAGTTCATTCATTCCTATGCAAGATTGCTGTGAAAATACAGACCGGAAGTCAAAAGACAACGAGCAAAACGCTGAAAAGGGGCGGGGCTACATAAGGTCTATAGATTTATGTGACCCCTTTTAATGTAAGGAAAGTAAAACATCGGTCGTAAGAACCACAAAAGACCCGAGATAGGCCTACAAAGAGCACAAAAGAGAGGAATGTGACAGAACCATAGAAATGTAGCTGGAATATGTTACTGGACTGGATTCGTCTTTTTGCAATTGTTGTTGTGAAATGTTTCATTCAAAAGGTAGGCCATGCTCATTGGCTAATCAATGTAAATAACAATGTGGCTTAGTGATTTTAGTAGGCCTCGAAATTTTCTTTAGTTATTATTAACAAGATGATAACTACTAAAATAATTAATATATTTATCATTTTTAATTATTTATTTGGTTAGAAAGGAAATTCTCATTATTTTTCTAAATTATTTTGCGATAATAACCGTACAATTCATTGTCCCTTGTAATAGATAAATAAAACAGTTATGCAGTCATTATTTATTTACTAACGTTAGCCTTCTATGTATTCATTGATTAGGAAGTCCTCATGATGGCACTATTCCCACAGCAATCTGGGATGCCAGGCAGCCACACCAATGCTGCTGGAACATAAGACCATCTGCGTTTTGCTGAAATCTACAGGCTGCTATTACATGGAATTAAGGCTGGATTCTCAGAAATTTCAGGTAAAGACAACACATTTATTTGTATAATGATCTGACATGCAATTCTATTCACACTTCACAGTGTGATGCAACTGAGAAAAACACAAGGTAACTTGACAATGAGGTTATCAATAAGGCTGTAGCCTATATGAAACCATCAGTGAGGCAAATGACAAGGTCACTGGTGGAGTTTTCTAAGGGGTCACTGATGAGGTCATTGCTTGGGTCATATCAGGAAAGATCTGACCGATTAGATTGTTGCTGAGATCTCAGTTCTGGCCACTAATAGCTGTTTAATGACTGTCTTGATTGGGTTTAAAATTGGATTTTGCCTGATGTTCCAGGGATAATGGATGAAGTAATTGATGCTACTGGAAAGACAACTGATAAGTTCTCCTGTAGTTCACAAATGGCTTCACCAATAAGGTGGTAAATGAACTAATAAATAAACCCTGTTGAGCTTGTCTGTAATATCCTCAAAGAAGTTTTAGCTGAGTCGTAAAGTAATTATGATTGTCATTTATATAATGTGGGTGCTTTTGGCAGTAGAGTGGTGTAGTTACTGCACTGAGAGGTTAATGATGAGGTCACTGCAAAGGCTATCAATGACTTCCACCTCAGAAATCCCCCTTTAAGCTATTTGTGGCTTAAACTACAAAAGAATGGTGATGTACAGTAAACTAATTTGATCACCAATGCAAAGCTAAGCAATACAGATTTTTCTTCCTTCTGGCCATTTGTGTTTTTCTTCTAACACTTTCACTTACTCACAAGTGTATGATCAATTTTTATGTGTAGCCATAGAGTTATATAAACATAATATTTATATATTTTAATTATATATTTTAATAATTATACATGCATTATAAATGCATTATAATTGAGTCTGAATAAACACCAGACTTGAAGACAGAGATAGGTTACCAAACTGGTTATTAATTGGCGGTGTTGAATTTAAAAGCAAGCAGATGGAATTATGGAGTTATGGAACAGGTATGTGTAATATTCTAAAGAATATCTAACAGGAGATGGCTGGAGTATAAGAGAGATCCAAAAGGTAAGTAGTTTGTTGTCCATAGTTGAGACCAGACCAAGAGTGACTGGCTGTGTCTGAAATCACATACAGGTACTTATTGAGAATAAGTAATGACTGCTAAAAAAGTATGTTCTATATAGCTTGATGAATGTAATCGTACTACGTAATACACTCGCCATGTTACCCTCATCATGTGACCTTCCAGCGTCAGTTGTGTCGCTTCACCTCCATTCACCAATCCTCTTCTCTTGTATCCTCATGGGATAGTAAAGTGTCCATCGTAAGCACACTTCAGAATATCCCCGGAAGAAGTAGGTAATCCGGGTACTTTTTGCCTACTCTTTTATGAGTACTGTGAATTTAAAAATGTGACTTATTTTGTCACATACTGTTTTTTGCCTACTATATAGTAGGGAAATATGCGTTTTTGGATGCGGCCACTGTGAGGTGTGTGGTCTTTTACTGGTGCAGATTGGTGTGCTGATGGGAAACGGGTGCGGGTGATGGCAGAGTGAGTGCAGATGATGGACAGTATAGGAATGCTGGGAAAGGTAGTTTCTGATTAGAGGACTAGACTACTGAAGATGGGAAGATGGAGAGCAAACGTGACAATAATATGTAGCCTATATATTACTGTATGGTAATAATTATATCTATACTTTTTTTATATTATATTTTTTTAAATGTTACATTTTCTTTACTACACTTATGTCTTTACTACACTTGACTATTGTACTACTATTTTCTTTTCCAAAAAATATTGTTTTGCTTTACAAAAAGACAATTGGTAGCAAGCTGCAAAGTACACATCTGTAATGTAACTCTATGAATTAATTTAGCTGGAAAACAATGCTATACTGATTGGTTTGTAGTTCATTTTGATGCTTTCAATACTATCACAAGTCATTCTTGCTATTTTGACAAAACCTAGTCCGTTAAATTTAAGTTTGCAAGAATAAAAATGCATGTTAAGGATCAGCTAACATATCATTTTTAGTTCTCACCCAGGCAGTGGCGATTTAGCAAATTGGGGGCCCAAGGCGAAGGTAGTATGGGGCCCCCATCCGATCTTTAAAAGAGAACGAAAAAAGTTAAACTTTTTTTTTGGAAAAATAAACCATTAAATGGCACTTTCTGGAGAGTTTTGTGCAAAGAAATATAGAAAAAAATAGGTCTAACAAGTCTTATATTTCTGTAATTCGCCCAGATCAAAACACAAATATGATGACTGAATAGATTGCTAGTTGAGAAACACTACTTTAATGAATGTTTTTATCATGACTTTGTGAAAGGTTAACTAAACAGCATGAGCCGTTTTCCAGCTGGCCAGTAAGTTATTTGGCAAATTTCATTCATACAGATCTGTTTATTATGCTATAGTTTTTGATATTGTTATACATTTCTTCCAGATAATCACAATGATCATTGCGTTTGTCTTACTGAATGTGGTAACTTTATGCAATTACAGTTTGTCCATAAGCTTTTTTTTATATATATCATGTCGACAGTAAAATGTTGCCAGATAATGCTACGAAAAACAAGAAAAACAAAACAAATAATAATCCGAAATAAGTTCAAAGCTTGTGTTTTAAAAATAAGATTAATATATCACTAAGCCTAACATTAACTTTCCACTTTATAACTTCCTAAAGTGTCACATTAAACCAGAAAAACAGGTCCAGAAGACTACTGCACCTTTCCATAAGGTGGATCTGGCAACACGGAGACTGTACCCGCGCGCTCACAACGCGCTCATGCACCGCACTCATATGAGGTGGTTTAAACGGCTGATTAATCATTTAGAGAGCTTGACATTTTATTTTTTAATGTAAAAAAAAACAAACACAGAGGTCCGGACTTCGGTGACTTATAGCTGGCTACGGCCATGGACTTCTAACATATTGTTAGCATTGTTGTCATCGTCAGCGGGCATCACAAAAAGGTTTGTTGTTACCTTCTGCAATTTGGCTGAAAACGTTTTGCTTTCCTCCCGCGTCCTGCTTTTTCAGCACCGCTTGGGTAACGTTAGCTGTAGCTTTGCTTCATTTTTACTCTGTCTACTGTGTGTACAATCTGCCTGTCACTACTTATTCTCTGTCAGTTTTTTTGCCGCATTACAGCCTTGTCACTTTCGTACGCAGAAAGTCAAGTGAGATAATGGAATAGTCCATTGCAGTGATTTGAGGTGGGGGGGCCCCATCTGCGACACTAATGATTTTATGCGTTTTTTAGAAATATGTAATTTGCGAAAAGGAAAAAAACAAACAAACAAACAAACAACTTAAGGATAATTTAATGGGACATTTTGGGGGCCCCTAGGTAGCTCTGGGGCCCAAGGCAGTTGCCGACCTTTGCCTAATGGTTAAGTCCGCCCCTGACCCCAGGCCATCTTTAGGCTATTGTTGAACCATGTAATGTTTTATTGCTTTAAGTGATGTTGGGTTGTTGACTGTACTATGTAATCCAGATTCCAGTGCCTAGTGTAATCCATCCATTTAATGTGGGAACTCTGCAGCTAAAGAGAGATTTTGAGCCTTCCTGCGTGGATCACCATTTCAAATATCAACTAATGACCTTGTGCTGTGCTTTTAAAAATCCATTTGAACCATGCCCACTTTAAGCATATTCCAATGCATGCCATTTTGCATTTCAGTGGCAGATGTTATAGTGTTAATATCTATCACCAGACTGTGTTTCAAATTACTTATTGAAACTTTGGCGAGTCGGGTTGGCTTTAATAGCTCATTTTGTTGGATCTAACTCTTTTTATTTATTTATTTATTTATATGAGTGCTTCAGACGTGAAGTAATGGCTTTAAATAATGGAGCATGCTTTTCAGCAGGAGGATGGGAGGGAACGCAGCTCATGCTCATGCTCATTAAAGCTTAAACTATATCTGAAATCCACTTGGGCTTCAGGGATATATTGGAGGGATCAAACCCAGTCGGCCTCCAAACAGCTCTGTCGCAGCGAAACCATGAACACTTGTGTGACAAAAGCTTAGTTTATTTTGAGGGTTGTTTACACAAAAACTTTTGTGTTGGCCGTTCATTTATACAAATACACAGTTTTGAAACTGAATTAACATCTTGGCATGCACCTTTTGCACAGATGTCCATCTAGATTATCATAAACTTATCTTTTAGTGAACACAAGCTGGATATTTATGATCTCCTCTCACTTGTAATGCTTTTAAGTTCACATCCAAAGTATATTCTTGTATTTTGATATGAAGCAGTATTGGTAATTTATATTTTTTGCCAAATGTATGTTATTTTTAGTTATAGACTAGGTGTATCTCATATAGGGGTCTGGGCCCACTAGGGGGCCTCAAGGTGACTATTTAAAATTGTATTATTTACAATATGACAAACCAAGCTTTAATATAACCAAAAACATTGAAAATTAAAAAAAAAAAAAAACTTTTTTTTTCCTGATCCACAATATGAAAATAATATTGTAATTTCTAGATCTGTAAAATGATTTTTTTTAAGACATGCTCTAGTAATTGTGAGTGATTTTATATATATATATAAATCAATAAATAAATTCCGGTTAAATTTAGAATTGATTTTAAAGTTTTGTTATTTGTTTTTAAGTCACTGCAGTACTGCAGTCTCCACAGTACTTATCTGAGTTACTACATTCGCCCACATAGTCAAGGTCACTTAGATCAGGGGACTCTAATTTACTATCTGTCCCTCGCACCAGACTAAAAAATAGGGGTGATCGCGCTTTTGCAGCCATTGGACCTAAGTTATGGAATAGCCTACCGGCTTACATCAGATCTGCCCCAACTTTGTCAATTTTTAAATCTACTTTGAAAACGTATTTTTTCTCTATAGCTTTTAATATATCTTGATATGTGTCTTCATGTGTATATTGTTATTTGTTTTGTTTGTCCTCTTGGCCTTGTTAAGCACTTTGGTCAACGCCAGTTGTTTTAAATGTGATACAAATAAAATTGTATTGTATTGTATGTATGTATATATATATATATATATATATATATATATATATATAAATCTTTTCTCTCTAATCTTTATCCTGTAGGGGTGTATTGATACCCTCATCACACGATTCGTATATATAATGATACTAAACTCATGATATGATATTATTGCGATACTCCAAGACAAGATATTTTAGATATTTTAAAAGGTTAACAAAAAATGTACTGTTGATTAAAATGCTAAATTTGGTTTTACATTGGGGGTGTAAATGAATAGGCTTGAATTTGGTGTTGGGAACCCAATGACCAGGACAATGGTGACACCAGCATAAAAATATTCCTGATTCTGAAGCTGAAAATACAGAATTATTTTTAGATGAATATGCTTGTAATTTGTCACTGACTAGATGTATTTAAAATAATAGGCCACTTTTTACTGGTAACAAGGCATTATCAGGACACAAATATTTCCTCATTGTATTATGATGCATTATATTCAACATTATATAGTAGTTTAATGTAGTATCGAAACTAAAACTAAACCTTTTTCTCACACAGTAATTTTTGGGTGAACTATACACATTGTCACATCCACGATACATACTTATTGCAGTATATTGTGACATGATAAATTGACACCCCTATTATCCAGGAAATCACAAACAACTTGTTATGGACAATAGAGGTTAAGCCCAGAAAATAGGCCTTTGACTTCAAGTCATGATGCTAAGGTTGCTTCTGATATGGAAGTAAGCTAGGGTCATACAAATAAATGTATCCTAAGACACATGAGATCACACTTTGCCTCAGAAATAAACATGTTTTTTTTTTTTTTTTCAAAAATGGCCACCAATGTGCTGAAAATACTCTAGAGCCCATATCTTTGCTTCTGTTATCGCTATAATGACAAATTTGGTGTCAAAATGTACTTTTTTGGGGTCAAGGATTCCAATAAAATTGGTTTCAAGTTTAAAAAAATTATAATTATCCCCACACCATGACAATTGGGGGTAAATCAATTGTCTTGTTCATGTGTAAATGTTTAAATCACATTTTACATTAAAATTGTGTCATCAGAGTGACTTTACTTGTATTTTCATTTAAAAACTTTAATTTAAGCAGTGTGCATCTACTTCTGTACATTATATCTGTCTTAAGTAGAATGAGATTTCGTCCAGTCAGGAGTAGCCTATAACAAATCAGTTCCTGCAACAACACATCCCATCTGCACCAGGAGCTGTGACAGCTGTTGAAGGTCAGAGGTGACAGGTTAACGCTTTGAGGTTTGTATGACTTTCTCATTAAATAGAAAAATGTTTTATTGTTAGATAACTAATAACTTGCTAGCTTGTTGACTTGTTGACATCTGCGACCAGATGCCCATGCTCAATGTGGGACCCGCGTCTTCAGCCAGTGCTGAAAAGGGCACATGTGAAGCAAACATAAACGAAGAAATTATTAAGTTGTGAATGGACTGTGTGTTTGTTATGCATTTTTTCTTCACCTCCAATTGTCATGGTAAGGCAGACATTATTGTTTTTTAGTATTGGAACCTATTTTATTGGACTTCTTGACCACAAAAATGTATGCGTTGACACCAAATTTGTCATTATAGCTATAACAGAAGCAAATATATGGGCCTCTCAGGTATGGTCGGTAGCCATTTTTTTAAATGTGTGTATACAAGGTACAAAATGTGACCCCACTTGTGTCTTAGGATAAATTTATTTCTATGGCCCTAAGGTACTTTCATAGCAAAGGGAACCTTTGCATCATGACTTGAAGTCAAAAGTCAATTAACCTTTGTACTACAATGCTGAATGGGAGGCAAAAAGGTTGATTTTGTATTACATGAATACTAGCATCAACAGCTATAGGAAAGTTCTTTGGATTTTAGTTTGGAGGACAGATTTCACAAAAAGTTAAAACCTCATAGTATATATGACATGTATAGCTCATTCGACAACTAGCCCCGGTTTGTTTTGATGTGTGCCGGGGCTAGTGTCTATTTTATTTGCAAAAAATCTGTTTTCCGTTGAGTAGTTGTTGAGTTTGAGTGACGGATGTTGGGTTTGTGTGTGGTGGATGGTGCTGCATCAGTCAAACTCTGTGACAGGCTCAATCCAGATTGGCTCCATCTATCACATCAAACTGACACAGACATCAGCTCTAATCTGATGCTTCACTGGTAGCCAACAATGCAAACACACTCAGAAAGAGGGGGATACATGGATTTTATTCACTTTAAAGCAGTCTATATTGAAAAAAAGAAAGAAGAAAATTTAAACTCTTTCTTTACCAATAAAACAATGAAATTTTAAATCGGTAAACGGTTTTAAAAATTGGCTAGTAAATGATTTTTTTCTATCTCGCCATACACATACGCTTACCAGCTAAGCTTTTTAATGCAGGAGGATGGGAGGAGATTCTTTGAAGCCTTGCAGCTTGCGTGTCTGGTTGTCATGGTTACATTCAGTGACCTTGTCCAATTCCTTCTGTCAGTATGCACATTTGGGAGATGGGGGAAGCCTAATCAGGGTGTATGTGGGCGAACGCATGGCTCAGAGACGGCCTAGTCTGTCTGATGCCTGGTGACACAAGATAAAGCCCCGAGGAACATTTAGACACATGACAGCACATGCACACACACACACACACACACACACACACACACACAAATACATTCATACGTGAGTACAGGATGAATTCTAGAAACAGCTTTCAATTTGACTGTAAGGCTGAATTGTATGGATGATTATTTTAGTATGTTTGCACATTTTTGGATTTTATTTTAGATAAAATCTCTCAATATGGTTTTATCAATTTTATAAAGAACAGTAAAATGCATGTGCTCATGTTTTTTTTTGCATGATTTTTTTTGCTTCATTTAATCAACAAAATATTGCTAATGCAACCTATTTGAAGTGCACACTGCCCAAGTTTAAAAAAGACTAGCCATTTTGTAGATATAAATGTAATTGTAGTTGCTGCTCTGAAAAAAAATACTATTTCTACTTGATCAAACACTTAATGTGTTAGATTGTCAGGTTGTCAGTCATATTTCGTTTTTCTCCACTTGAATAAAACCAGTGAATTCAGATGTTTCCTCATGCACATTTGTTACTTGATAGTGCAATTTGTGCAGATAGTGTTAGTAAAGAGGTTATTTTATAATGTGTTTTAAATTATTTAAGAATTGGCAAGACTGCATATTTGATCAAAACTACTGTAAAAACAGAAATATTGTGAAATATTACAATAAAAAAACAGTTTTGCATCTTAATATATTTTAAAATGCAATTTATTCCTGTGATGCAAAGCTGAATTTTCAGCATCATTACTCCAGTCTTCAGTGTCGCATGATCCTTTAGAAATCATTCTAATATGATGATCTAGTGCTCAAGAAACCTTTCTTATTATTGTCAATGTTGAAAACAGTTCTGCTTATTTTCCGGATTCTTTTATGAAGAGAATATGTAACATTTTCAAACAGAAAATGTAAATATATATATATATATATATATTTTTAAAACAAATTTTCAGGATTCTTTCATGAAGAGAAAATTCAAAAGAACAGCATTTATTTGAAATATAAATGTTTTGTTACATAAATACTTTACTTTCTTCCACTTTTGATGTTTATGTCCTTGCTGAATAAAAGTATAATTTTTTTTTTTAAATCTGAACTTTCAATGGTTTGTTAAAAGTGAATTGTTATAGATTTTTAAAGATAATATTTATACATTGAAAATAATCTTAACCTGCTTTCAATGTAAGGTGATAGTTCACTTTGAAATACATTTTTTGGTATGTTTTAGCTTACCTCAATGGCATCCAAGATGTAGGTGTCTTTGTTTCCGCAGTAGTTTCAATTTTGATATTTTTAGGTCAAACCGTTCTTGTCTGTCAGTCATACAATGCAGGTCTATGGTCACCACCTCAAAGAGCATGCACAGAGAAGTCCAAATTAAACATGATTTAATGACTCGTAAATGTAATATTGATGGCCTAAGACACGAAACGAGCGGTTTGTGTGAGAAAACGAACAGTATTTATATCGTTTTTGCCTCTTGTCACCACAGCCACATCCAAGCGATCTGAGGGGCACGGGCGCTTCTGTCTGTGCAAGCGCCGGAAGTGATCTCTTGCGTGTGTACGTCACTCATTGTTTACACAGAGATTTCAGAAGCGTTAGCTTTCACTGTGAAGATCTAAACATATTTAGATATACAGGAAATCGCAATGGAAGACAATTTCGATATATCAACAGACAACGTTGATTTTTTTTTTTTTTTTTCTCAGACCACGCAAGAGATCACTTCCAGCGCTTCCTGGCGGTTGCGCAGATCGAAGCGTCCGCGACTTCAGATCACTTGGATGTGGCTGTGGTTACAAGAGGTAAAAACGATATAAGTACTGTTCGTTTTCTTGCACAAACCGCTCGTTTCGTGTCTTGGGCCATCAATGTGTACTTACATTTACGAGTCATTAAATCATGTTTAATTTGGACTTCTCTGTGCATGCACTTTGAGGTGGTGACCATAGACCTGCATTATCTGACTGACAGACAAGAAAAGTGTGACCTAAAAATATCAAAATTCAACAAAGACACCTACATCTTGGTGCCCGTGATGTAAGCAAAAACATACCAAAAATTTATTTCAAAGTGAACTATCCCTTTAAATACTCACCCTCATGTCGTTCCAACACGTAAAACCTTTGTTCATCTTCAGAACACAAATAAAGATATTTTTTGCTAATTTAACACTTAAAATTACACCTTTTCCTAATAACCTAATTCTAACTCTTTTTATTTCTACAAATGTCTTGCGTGAGAGAAAAACTCATGGTAAAAGTTCACCACATGAGAGCTTGAACAGCGTGTTAAGAAGTCACATACACAGAAACAACCTGAGCTAAACTTGTAAGTCATCCACACCACAGGATGTGAAAGTGATGTGGAGTCCAGCGGTTGCTGACACACTCATTTGTCAGTGTGACCTTGCTTCACTTCCATCATGGGTTCTGCAAAGGTACCATGCCTCCCCTGGTGACGCTAAGCAATTATGATAACATAAAAAGAAATATCCGAAGATAACTCAAAACCCATGTCCATTATCGCCAAATATGGCGCCTTCATGTACCAAGACCGATCAATCTGTTCCACATAAGAGAACCCATTTACGCATTCAATAGGTGCATGGCAGGCAAAATTATCTTGGCATAAGGTGAGAGGAGAAGTGTCTGTAGCCGAACAAAGGCGAGGCATGGAAGTCAAACTGTTAGTTAATTAGTTGAGCGGCTACGAATTAACCTTTGACGTTACGTATGTAAATGCTGATGAATGTTACTGTGCCCTCGGTGCAGGTGATGGACAAACATTGGGGCTATACATGTACTTACTCAAGGACACTCTCATTATTATGATGAAGTCACAACTCTCCGTTAATGAGATTGTGTTTAATGATTGTTTTATTTAATTATTGCCTCCATGCTGCTGGGTTATATTAGAAATCGTGTTGTGTCCCTTGTACCTTAATGAATCTTGTTTCTCTAGGCTTAATTAAGAAATGTTGTTTACAATTACAACAGCTTATAATATACATTGGACAACCTGTAAACTATACGTTATGAAAACATTGGCCTGTGGCCACAGTTTACTTTAAATTGGCCTTAAATTGGGTTTAAAACCCCCTTAAATTAGACACACCGTATGTGGGTCTAAGCATTTTATCATGTTTTATTTTTGTAAAAGAATTGTTCACAGAATTCATAATCATAGGTTAATTTTTACTGAGTGATTTTTGCTTGTGCAGAAGTAGCTGCCATTATGACAGGACGTTGTGGGTGGTTACTGGTTACCAGGGTGTTGCTAAGTGGTTTCTAGTGGTTAAAGTTTTCTGAGTGATCTTTACTATGTTGCAATGTGGTTGCTAAGATGCTCTTGGTGTCTGATTACCATTCACACTAATGAGGTGTCTATAACAATAACTAAATTAGTTATGTTTTTATTGTTCATCAGCTGTAAAAATCGCTTCTAGAGTGATTCCAACAAATATCATTCCTCTTCGTCGTTATCTGATTCTGTTTCTTTCTATTAGTCAAATTGTTTTGGGGCCAAAATCACTGACCAAAAACATAGTTCAATTAACCAATAATGTAATTACAAAAACATTAGATTTGGTTTTAGGTTTTGGCTGGAATTAAAATTGTAATTTTGGTTTTGGTTAAAAAAAATAATTCTGTCATTAATTACTCACCCTCATGTTGTTCCAGCCCATAATACTTTCTTTTATCTTTGGGACAAATTCTTAAGGGATCGAAACTGGCCGGCCAAAAGTTTTGAAAGACATCGTTAAAATAGTCCCAAGTGACTAAGTGGCTCAATCTTAAATTTATCAGAGCGATGAGAATACTTTTGTCCGCAAAAAAACAAAAACAAACAAAATAACGACTTTATTCAACCATTCAACTATTGTCCGACGCTGGTCATGTGTAATTCGTGTGACATACATCCTAGAAGCTTTGCGTAAGTTTCAGCTGACGTAAAATCTTGAGGCCAACAGAGAAGGAAATGAATAGTTGAATAAAGTCATTATTTTTGTTTGTTTGTTGCGCACACAAAAAACACTAAACTTTTGGTCCCCTGACATGGGGTTATTTTATTATTTTATAATGTTTCCTGGGTTGCCATTATAATTTTAGTATGTTTTTTAGTCATAATTTAGAAATAAGAGGTATTTTTCTTAGCCTGATTTTAGCCTCTGATTTGAACGCTCTGTTTGAAGGGGCGTGTCTGCTGTGGATTCAGTGTAATCGGCCACTGCTGTGATTGGCTGACATGCTTGCATATGAAATAGCCATGTATTACATGTGAAATTCTCTTGAATACTTTTACTACAGCTATTATCGTCCCATCACATAAAATGTTGCCATGATGAGCATCGAGCAAGCAGAGGACAGTCTATTGATCGCGAGAATGATCTTATCATTGCAGTTTCTGCACTCTCTCTAATGCTTTCACCAATGCAAACACGATGATGCACATACAGTAAGAGCTTCATTGTGCAGTGTAACGTGCGTCATTAATTTAATAGAGTTGTCCAGATGAACTTGCACTGTGTGGAAAGTAGAGCTCGAAGCCAATAAAGGATTTTGAAGGCCGATATCCGATACAAATATTTGTTGGTTTTAAAATCTGATATTCCGATATATCGGCCGATAATTTATTATTATTTTTTTTCAGAAACACACAACTAAACATTAACATATTTCCCTAACATTAGTTATTTGTAGTTATGTATGAGTTTTAACTATGCATTTTAAAAGAAACTTGTTTCTTATAGTTGCAACAGAACAGAAGAACCAAAACGTTAGCGGTCTTCTAATGATGATAGTGCCATTAGCTAGCTTTGTAGTTAGCTAGTCTACAATGAGCCATAATTTAGCAATGGATTACGTCATACTGCAAATTGTAAAACATATATTTTCAATATTACGGGCCAAAGAAGATGATGCGTCTCATTGCTATAACTGTCACGCGCTATTAAAGAAATACTTCAGTCACTATGTCAAAAGTTAAAAGGACAGTCAGTCAACTACACTGTAACAATGTAACGTAATTATTACTAACTAATTCCGCTTCACTCTCTGCTTATTTAACAGCAGCAAAACTGGACATGATAGTCACAAATTTTGTCATGCTTATTTGAGTTAAGAGAACTGATGGGGATGTTCTTTTAATTGTTATTCAAGCAATGTATGTCTTGTGACCAACTCAACGAGTGTTGCCAACAGGGACTGTGTAGAGTGCCCTCTGGTGGACAAACTATACAACTCCAACACTCATGACATGGTTCAAGCGTGTTTCTTCCGTTTTTATTTTTTAAATATTAATTTATCGGCCATTAGAACTGCCGATACCGATAGTTTGGAAAATGCCTAATATCGGCCGATAATATCGGCCTGCCAATATATCGGTCTGGCTCTAGTGGAAAGTTTGTTCTTTTATCGCTTTCTGTATAATTTGTTCAAAATTTAAATAAGATTAGTTTTATCCTAATAAAAGAAACAATGTGAAGTTGATATTTTAGTCACTGGCTTGACTTATGCATAATCAGTATTGAATGATTCTGAGAGAAAGATTACCTGTCTGAACTTGAACAATTAGGCAAATCTGAAGTTGTTGCTTGGTAGCTCGATCGATTTATTTTCAGACGTTCATCGAGGCTAGCTCTATTGGCTTTATTGGCCCAGGTTTGGAAGTGTGGAAACCGTGGTCAGTGAAATGTTTGGACCATACAAAACTTTGAGAAGTTGTGTCTGCGTATTTCCAGAGAAAATAAAATTAACCCATTGTTTCTTCAGAAGCTCAGGTGAAGGATCTAAACAATACTTTTGTGTTGATTTGTACATCCAAACACTGATCAGCTGCCAAGCAAAAAGTGAAAATTTCATGTCAGGGGGCCTTTAATATTGAACCACTGTAATTTCTCTGACTATTTTAAAGAATTTTCTTTTTTGGGGTGAACTTGCCCTTTTAATCGTTTTGATGTAATTCCAAGTCCCTGTGACATTCTGATGCTCTTTTAGTTGAAATCTACAGGATTTAGTTATTTTACCCATTTAATCGTATGCTATGCAAAAATAAGTCTTATCTCTTCAACACTTGAAAAACAGATATTTTGAGGAACAATTTTTTTCTATATTTTAAGGAACAAAACAGCTTTGGACCCTATTGGCTTTAATTGTATGGACAAACAAAGCATTTTTCAAAATATCGTTATTTGTGTATTGAAGAAGTGATGCATCGCTAGTTATAATTATTAGCCTTGGTTTGAAAAGACCTTAATTCCATCAGTTGAAATCTACAAGACTTTTTTTGCCCATTTAATCGTATCTGCTTGACAAAAATAAATCTGATCTCCTCAACATCTCACACAATTTGAAGCATGATGTCTGTAGCGCAAACGTAGCGCTAAGTAAAAATCAAACCCCCAAGTATGAGCAATAGTAAAAGCATCCAAGATATTAAGCAATAAATGTGCACTCATTAAATACTATAAGTCTTTGTTTGAATTGCGTTGACCAATGTGACAGTCATCTTAAATGTATTTTTAACACCTATCCTCTTGCAAAAACGAACTTTTGATAACTACCATTGTCATTGTTAAAGTAAGTTTATTTGTATAGGTAGCCATCCCATTCCATACAGTATATACAAAGTGAGTGCACTGTGTATCACCCTCTACCTCATCAACTGAAGTAACCATTCTGACCTTTAGAGGATGCTGTTGTCATCAGGATGAGAGGCCATTTGTGAACAAACTTTCTTATTCTCAGTTTTTCATCATTTGTACTAGTCTCTGTGCTCTCTGGACCCCTTCACCTGCATGCAGTGGTTTTCCATTAGTGAGGAGCAAAAGCAGTTTGAAAAAGAGAGTGACTGTGCGCATATTTATAATGCCACACCAAATGGTTCCCTGACACAGTGAAGCGTGACTGTGAAAATGGATTATCGAGCAGAATCAAGCCAAACACTGTCAAGAGTGTGCTGCGCTGATGCTGACGTTAAACCGCTTACAAACACAACCGCAACTGCACCTGAATCGCTGCTGATATTCAGATTTTGAGACTGTTAACCTAATTTTTTAGTGTTTCAGAGGCTTGTAAACGTAAGTGTAACTTCTATTTCTTGGTCCTTATTCAAGATTTAATGTTAAGGAACAGAGATTATTGAAAGGGACTAATTAAAAGTAATTAGAAAATCGGAATCGAATCTGGCCGACCAGACCTGAGTGAGAAGGTGTGATTAAAACTGTCTTCTACACCCAATCAGACAAATCAATTTCCTAAGCAGACTCAAAAGCAGGGCCGTAAACACTAAAGGGATAGTTTACCCACAGAATTTGAATTCTATCATTTACTCTCACCCTTATGTTATTCCAAACCTGTACATTTTTATTTTTGGATGAACTCCGCTGGAAGGTGGACACAGTTCTCAACCTTGAAGAAACCTGAACCAAGATCTCTGGTAAAATCTAATGAAGTTTTTTACACAGACAATTGCATTTTAATCCCCCGAAGCAGTGGATAGGATAAAAAAAATGTGTGAAACCAGAGATCTGTGACCTACTGATATCCTCATTTGGCCTCTTTCTGTTGTCCAAATCATCCCCACATGCTACTAACCACAAACACATTGCAATGTGAGGTCTTTTTATCAGGGAGGGTCTGTAATTCATTACCTGTCATGACAACACCTCGCAACGACAACCCACCACCTGTGATAGATTAAAGGGGGATTTCAAGGGGAATGACTTGGCAACTGTTCTCAACTCTCCTAATTGTATGTTTGTCTTCTCATTCCCCCATCCCTGTGTTTTTAAATGATCCAAGTTTGTTTGCCCTTTCAATCGCTCTAACCCTCAGTGTGTGTGTGTGTTAGTACATTTTAACATGCCTTCGTGTTGTTGTGGTTATCTCTTTGCAGAAAATCTGAAATAGACTGTCAAATGCTGTGCATGTCGGAAATGACCAGCTTGCACATTAAATCAGTCTCAAAAGAGTTCATTCTGCAGTTGTTCAGATTTCAGCGCAGTGTTATAGGAAATAGTTGTTCTGCTTTTGGAGATACATAAATAAAACAGGCAGTAAATGAAGGGTGGGCTCTGTGGGAGGAAGCTCATTTCATGGCCCAGTGTGTGTGTGTGTGTGTGTGTGTGTGTGCTCGATAATACGTAGTGCTGGGACTTTAGGGTGTGTTTGGAGCAGATTGCTTGTGGGCTTCCCTACTGTGTTGCTGCAGCTGCTAAAACAGGAGAGGAGGAGAGAGAGGAGATTTAACCTCAGCATCAGAGAAGCACAGAGGCCAAATGCACACCCTCCCTCTTCTCTGCACACTCAAGCAGGACAAGCAGCTGAAACACATACACTTGCACTTGTATTTATGATCACACTATAAAAATAAGTGAAAGCTTATTAAGAACACTTTACATTGTAAAGTACACCTCAATACATAAGTACATTAGTACACCTCAAATTAGTGCTGCTTGTTAACGCAAATAAACCACTATTACCATCATTATTATTGGGTTAGTATGTTGAAAAGAAATTAATACTTTTATTTAACAAGGATGTACAAAAGTTACAGGTAATTGCTAAGCAGCACAACTGTTTTCAAATTTGATAAAAATGAAGAAATGTTACTTGAACACCAAATCTAAATATTGGAATGGCTATCACAGGAGTATATAAATATATGTATTTTAATATTTTGCAATATTAAAGGAGTAGTTCACTTTTAAAAAAACTTTTGCTGATAATTTACTCACCCCCATGTCATCCAAGATGTCCATGTCTTTCTTTCTTCAGTCGAAAATATTAAGGTTTTTGATAAACATTCCAGGATTTTCTCCATATAATGGACTTCAATGGGAATCAAACGGTTCAAGGTCCAAATGAGAGTTTCAGTGCAGCTTCAAAGGGCTTTAAACGACACCAGACAATGAATAAGGGTCTTTTCTAGCGAATCCATTGGTCATTTAAAATAAATAAAACGTTTAAGTTTTATAAGCACAAATGCTGGCCTTGCTCTGTTCTGTGATGAATGTTCGTGACTCTCCTGTTTAAACGATTCTTTAAACTGAACTAATCTTTTATTCAAGTCAAGGGTCCTTAAGACCCTTATCCCTTCTGTGTTGTTTAAAGCCTTTTGAAGCTGCACTGAAACTCTCATTTGGACCTTAAACCATTTGATTCCTGAATAAAGTTTAATACTTGAAGAAAATCCTGGAATGTTTTCATCAAAATCTTAATTTATTTTTAACTGAAGAAAGAAAGACCTGGACATCGTGGATACACGGGGTAAGTCAATTATCAGTAAAATGTTTTTTAAAAGTGAGACTACTCCTGTATTTTTGATTATATAATGCAGTTTTGGTGAGCCCATAATGAACTTGCTATGAAATGTTTGCTGAATGATCAGACCTTGAAGATATTCACAATGTGGACAAAGAGAACTGATTGAAAAAAATCCCATAGACTCGGCACTGACGGAGGGACCTGAGACTATACTGATCAGAATATCATAACATAACAACTGTGTGGTAAAGAAACACTCAAATACCTCGTAGTAATGCGGTGGTAATGACTCAAACAGCCTTTACATTTTTGTAAAAATGTAAAATCTCTAGTCAGTTGTTATACTAATACATACAAACAGTAGTATAGTGTATCTAAATGTATGCACATAGTTGTATGCACATTTTTCATTGAATTACATGTACATTTGCATTATCACTATAATGTTAATTAAAAGTTCATCCAAAAATGAATATTTTGTCATATTTACCACTTCCTGCTGTTCCAAACCTGATGACCTTATTTCCTTTGCTGAAGCAGAAAACAAGATATTTGTTTGTCTGTTTGATTTGTTGAGTCAATTGAGTATAGTAGAAACATTTTTGAAATGCGAAAACAGAAGATGGAAAGTCATACAGGTTTGGTGGAGGGGGAGTATCAACGATGACAGTAATGTTCACTTTGTTGAGTGATCAATTAAAAGACCAAAGACCAAACATTTTAAACATCTTTTACCATGATCCAAAGTTCTTTTCTCCACTCCGTCAGATTGGCAGACCATAGAGCAGCGTCAGTAGAGTGAAATGGCATTTCTAGAGCAGACTGGATCTTCTGTGTCAGAAAGACAGGCCAGCGATTCACACTCTCACACTGCTCTCATCCAGCACAGAGCAAATTGTGCATGAAATTGGTTCAGAAAACATGAACTGGAACAATCCCATCTTCAGTCCCTTTTTGCTGGGTCTGCAAAGAACCGTGTTGGCTGTTTAATTACAAAGTATTAACACGCAGTGTTGCATGATGGGTGACTCAGCTACCGATTGGCTCTCGCCATGAATAACCATGGCTGTGTTGCTAAAACATGACGAATGTTGGTTGTAAAGTTCAAATCATATGTGGCAGTGCAAAAAGCTTGCCAGGGCTTTCGTTGGAAACTATTAAGTGCGCATTTATTGTACGGTCTTTCTTTGGATAGCATGATAAATGACTTCACCGTGTTCACCTAAGGGATCAGTGATGCAGTGCAGATATCTAGTAATTGAACAGAACATCATGACTATTACCAGAGAAAAGAGCAGAAACATTATTTTGACATTATGCAAGTCCTTTTTGCTCCAGACAAGGTGTTTTGGCTGTTCCTTGCTTCAAAACATTTATTTCTGTTAAGGTGAGGTGAACACTTGCAATTGCAATTTTTACAGTATACTTCACTTCTCAGACCTCGTTCTGCTCCGTGAGTGAATAACTTAATCCCCAGCTCAAATTGCTTCTTTATCTTTATTTTTCTCTCACAGCCAATCCTGAGCTGAAGGTTACAGTGTCACTTGTGAAGGCGTCCTGTCTGACACAAGGCTGATATGTTGGAATTTAAATTATATGAGGGCTAAATCTGGTTTTCTAATTGCACGTTACAAGCTATCATGGCTTACAAGCACTGTGAGTTATTTATTCGACCCAATTTTGTTCCATTAATCATACATTTTTTTTCACCCTTTACATCTATGTGTGGGTTTTGCAGATTCCTATGAAAAGTATTAAAAAGAGCTCGTGACTAAACCTGGTAACTCTATTGGATCCTCAAACTGTCTGTTAAACCTCATAATTCCACCCTGCCTGTTCTGACGAATGAAGTGGCAGCACACAATTTGGACCGTCTCTGCTTGTTTGCAATGCAATAAGGGTACAAAACAAATAAGCAGGTTGTTAAATAATTACACCGATTTACTTTACTCAAGCTGTATATATATATATATATATACATATACATACACACACACTACCGGTCACAAGTTTAAGATCTGTAAGATTTTTTATGTTTTTAAAAGTAGTCTCTTCTGCTCACCAAGGCTGCAATTTTTTGATAAAAAATTCACAAAATTGTACAATTTAAAATGACTTTTTTATGTTAATATATATTAAAATGTAATTTATTCCTCTGAAAAAAAGCTGAATTTTCAGCATCAGTTACTCCAGTACTTCGGTGTCACATTATCCTTCGAAAATCACCCTAATATGATGATTGTATGCTCCAAAAACATGTATGATATTATCCATGTTGAAAACAGTTTTTTACATTTTTATTTCAGGATTCTTTGATGAATAGAAAGTTCAAAAAGAACAGCTTTTATCTGAAATGGAAAGCTTTTGTTACATTAAACACTACACTTTAAAAAGTTTGGGGTCAGTAAGAATTTGTATTTTATTTTGGGGGGAAATAAATAAGAAATCAATACTCTCTATTCATCAAGGATGAGTTACATCAGGTAATCAGATCAGGTGTGCTCCAACACTATCACATTTTAAATCCAGACTCAAAACACATCTGTTTTAGCTGTGCATTTACTGAATGAGCACTGTGCCACTGTTCGTCCGACTGTTTCTAAATTGTTTTAATTTACTGTATTTTATTTTTATAGTATTTTTTTATTTTTTTATTTTTATTTTTATTTTTTTTTTTCTAAACTGTTTTAATTATTCTGATTTCTTATGTAAAGCACTTTGAATTGCCATTGTGTATAAAATGTGCTATATAAATAAACTTGCCTTGCCTTGCCTTACATTGATCAAAAGTTACAGTAAAGACATTTGTAATGTTAGAAACGATTCTAATTAAAGTTGGAACAGCATTTATGCTGTTCTTTGAACTTTCTATTAATCAAAGAATCCTGAAATAAAAATGTAAAAAACTGTTTTCAACATGGATAATAATCATACATGTTTTTGGAGCATAAAATCATCATATTAGAGTGATTTGTAAAGGATCATGTGACACTGAAGACTGGAGTAATGATGCTGAAAATTCAGCTTTTCAGAGGAATAAATTACATTTTAATATATATTAACATAAAAAAAGTCATTTTAAATTGTCATAATATTTCACAATATTACTGTGTTTTTTGTGTATTTTTTATCAAAAAATTGCAGCCTTGGTGAGCAGAAGAGACTTCTTTTAAAAACATGAAAGTCTTACCGATCTGGGACTTTTGAGCACGGATAGTGTGTATATATATATATATATATATATATATATATACTAATGGTCAATGTTTTATGTATTTGACCAGCGGAGACTGTCTTTAGTGCACTTCATCTTTTTATGGCACTAAATATTTGACAGAACAAACTTTGAGATGCCCACAGAGCTGAAACCTTTAAGATGATTGAACACTAATGGCCAACCTTACTCTACTGCCTTAGATACAGCCATTCTAGCTGATGAACAAAACATGTGGACACTCACTTCTATGACATCTTGGGTGTTATAAGTAATCCATAATTTCACAGTACAAGTAATTTTTGTCATGGTAACTTGAGGCTATACTACAATATTTTTATTTCTGCTTCAACTAAACGTACTGTTCTCAAATGTTCGTATCTATCTTTGGGAAATAGGAATTGGAATATTTCCTCATTGGAATATTTTATCTTTTTATTTTTTGTTTAATCAGATTATTTAACAAGACCAAGATTATTTATCACTGTGAAAGACTCAAATTATTATCAAATACTAAATTTTTGTTTGTAACTGCAATACTGAAAAAATTATTATATTATTATAAGTTCTGACCCTTAATTCTGATTAGATGGCACATTCGAAGCTGATGAACAATAACTGATATCAGATGAACAATATTAATGTGGAAAAAGAAACTATTTCCATTGCTGAGCATATATTAGCTAAGAACAATCTACCAGTGTGTGTTATTTCAGTATTGTGTAGATTGTTGCTTAGCTAATGTATGCTCAGCAATGGAAATAGTTTTTTTTCCACATTAATATTGTTCATCTGATATAAGTTATTGTTCATCAGCTTCGAATGTGCCATCATAATCAGAATTAAGGGTCAGAACTTATAATAATATAATAATTTTTCGGTATTGCCAGTCTACAAACAAAAATTTAGTATTTGATAATAATTTGAGTCTTTCACAGTGATAAATAATCTTGGTCTTGTTAAATAATCTGATTAAACAAAAAATAAAAAGATAAAATATTCCCAATAGAGAAATATTCCAATTCCTATTTCCCAAAGATAGATTCGAACATTTGAGAACAGTACGTTTTGGTCAGAGCAGAAATAAAAATATTGTAATATACGCCAAAGTTACCGTGACAAAAATTACTTGTACTGTGAAATATGGATTTTACTTATAACACCCAAGATGTCATAAGTTGAGTGTCCAGCGTGTTTTTGTTCGTAGCTAGAATGGCTGTATCTAAGGCAGTAAAGTAAGCGTTGGCCATAGTGTTTAATCATCTTAAAGGTTCTCACTCTGTGGGCACTCAGTTTGTTCTGTCGAAATATTATGTCATAAAGATGAAGCATACATAAAAAATTGACCATTAATATATATATATATATATATATATATACACACTATCCGGTCAAAAGTTAAGATAGGTAAGTTTTACGTCTTTAAAAAGATAGTCTCCCGCTCACCCAAGGCTGCAATTTTTTGATAAAAAATACACAAAAAACACAGTAATATTGTGGAATATTATAACAATTTAAAATGACTTTTTTTATGTTAATATATTAAAATGTAATTGATTCCTCTGAAAAAAAGCTGAATTTTCAGCATCATTACTTCAGTCTTCAGTGTCACATGATCCTTTACAAATCACTCTAATATGATGATTTTATGCTCCAAAACATGTATGATTATTATCCATGTTGAAAACAGTTTTTTACATTTTTATTTTCAGGATTCTTTGATGAATAGAAAGTTCAAAGAACAGCATTTATTTAATTAGAATCGTTTCTAACATTATAAATGTCTTTACTGTAACTTTTGATCAATGTAAGGCAAGGCAGAAAGTTATTTATATAGCACATTTTATACACAATGGCAATTCAAAGTGCTTTACATAAGAAATCAGAATAATTAAAACAGTTTAGAAAAAAAAAAAAAAAAAAATAAAAAAAATAAAAAAATACTGATAAAAATAAAATACAGTAAATTAAAACAATTAAGAAACAGGCGGACGAACAGTGGCACAGTGCTCATTCAGTAAATGCACAGCTAAACAGATGTGTTTTGAGTCTGGATTTAAATGTGATAGTGTTGGAGCACACCTGATCTGATTACCTGATGTCACTCATCCTTGATGAATGAGAAGTATTGATTTCTCTATTTATTTCCCCCCAAAATAAAATACAAATTCTTACTGACCCCAAACTTTTTAAAGTGTAGTGTTTAATGTAACAAAAGCTTTTCCATTTCAGATAAAAGCTGTTCTTTTTTGAACTTTACTATTCATCAAAGAATCCTGTGAAATGAAAATGTAAAAAACTGTTTTCGACATGGATAATATCATACATGTTTTTGGAGCATACAATCATCATATTCCAGGGTGATTTTGCGAAGGATAATGTGACACCGAAGAGGACTGGAGTAATGATGCTGAAAATTCACTTTTCAGAGGAATAAATTACATTTTAATATATATTAACATAAAAAACTCATTTAAATTGTACAATTTTGTGAATTTTTTATAAAAAAATTGCAGCCTCAGAGACAAGAAAGACTACTTTTAAAAACATAAAAATCTTACAGATCTACGTCTGACCGGTAGTGTGTGTGTATGTATATATATATATATATACATTATACGACAATATTTGACAACAGAACTATCAAGTATTCAGACAGCTATGTGGCAAGTCAAAAAAAGTGCATGTGTATTTATTTCATACCTGGCCTCTTCTAATTTTTCAGAACACTAGGACAGTTATAAAGTTAAGTCTCCTCCTGAACCAGCGCTCCACTTATCTGACCAGCTGCATTTTTTTTACACAGACCATCTATATCTGCCTGATAAAAGATGGAAGAGATCAGTGTTGCAAGTCATGAAATACTGCAACCACCTCCTGCAGAAATGTGCCGTTTGATTCTGAAAAGTGGTGTAGCACTCTATGGCTTTATTTGACCAATAAATACTCAGTTTTGCCAGATTTACATAAACACTTGAAAATCATAGCATATATAATTAAATCATTCTAAGATATACAAATAAATATAAATATATACACTACCGGTCAAAAGTTTAAGGTCGGATAAGATTTTTTATGTTTTAAAAGAAGTCTCTTCTGCTCACCAAGGCTGCAATTTTTTGATAAAAAATACACAAAAACACAGTAATATTGTAAAATATTATGACAATTTAAAATGACTTTTTATGTTAATATATATTAAAATGTAATTTATTCCTCTGAAAAAAAGCTGAATTTTCAGCATCATTACTCCAGTCTTCAGTGTCACATGATCCTTCACAATCACTCTAATATGATGATTTTATGCTTCCAAAAACATGTATGATTATTATCCATGTTGAAAACAGTTTTTACATTTTTATTCAGGATTCTTTATGAATAGAAAGTTCAAAGAACAGCATTTATTTAATTAGAATCTTTTCTAACATTATAAATGTCTTTACTGTAACTTTTGATCAATGCAACTCATCCTTGATGAATAGAAATGTAAAAAACTGTTTTTCAACATGGATAATAATCATAGTACCTGTTTTTTGGAGCATAAAATCATCATACTTAGAGTGATTTGTGAAGGATCATGTGACACTGAAGACTGGAGTAATGATGCTGAAAATTAGCTTTTCAGAGGAAATGAATTACATTCTAATATATCTTAACATTAAAATTCATTTTTAATTGTCATAATATTTTCACAATCTATATTGAGTTTTGTATTCTT